>JAPDVR010000002.1:31214028-31461528 GCA_026230005.1 Gila orcuttii | reverse complement strand
CCATTCTTTCTTTTTTACTTTTCTTTCTTTCTTTTTTACTTGTCTTTATTTTTTTCAAACTAATCTTTCTTTTTTCTAACTAATTTATCTTTCTTTCTTTCTAACTAATCTTTCTTTTTTCTAATTAATTAATTTATCTTTCTTTCTTTCTAATTAATTTATCTTTCTTCCTTTCTAACTAATCTATCTTTCTTTCTTTCTAACTAATCTATCTTTCTTTCTTTCTTTCTAACTAATCTATCTTTTTTTCTTTCTTTCTAACTAATCTTTCTTTCTTTCTTTCTTTCTTTCTTTCTAACTAATCCATTTTTCTTTCTTTCTAACTAATCCATTTTTCTTTCTTTCTTTCTTTCTTTTTTACTTTTCTTCCTTTCTAACTATTTTTTTTACTTTCTTTTTCTTTTTTACTTTTCTTTCTTTTTTACTTTTCGTTTCTTTCTTTTTTCAAACTAATCTTTCTTTCTTTCTAACTAATTTATCTTTCTTTATTTCTAACTAATTCATCTTTCTTTCTTTCTAGCTATTCTTTCTTTTTTACTTTTCTTCCTTTCTAACCATTCTTTCTTTTTTACTTTTCTTTCTTTCTTTTTTACTTTTCTTTCTTTCTTTTTTACTTTTCTTTCTTTTTTCAAACTAATCTTTCTTTATTAATCTAACTAATCTCTTTCTTTCTTTCTAACTAATCTTTCTTTCTAACTAATCTCTTCTTTCTTTCTAACTAATCTTTCTTTCTTTTTTTCTTTTTTTCTTTTTTCTTTCTTTCTTTTTCTTTCTTTCTTTCTTTCTTTCTTTCTTTCTTTCTTTCTTTCTTTCTTTCTTTTTTACTTTTCTTCCTTTCCAACTATTGTTTCTTTTTTACTTTCTTTCTAACTAATCTATATTTCTTTTTTACTTTTCTTCCTTTCTAACCATTCTTTCTTTCTTTCTTTCTAACTATTCTTTCTTTTTTACTTTTCTTCCTTTCTAACCATTTTTTCTTTTTTACTTTTCTTTATTTCTTTCTTTTTTACTTGTCTTTCTTTTTTTCAAACTAATCTTTCTTTCTTTCTAACTAATTTATCTTTCTTTCTTTCTAACAAATCTTTATTTTTTCTAACTAATTTATCTTTCTTTCTAACTAATCCATCTTTCTTTCTTTCTAACTAATCTATCTTTCTTTCTAACTAATCTATCTTTCTTTCTTTCTAACTAATCTTTCTTTCTTTCTAACTAATCTATCTTTCTTTCTAACTAATCTATCTTTCTTTCTAACTAATCCATTTTTCTTTCTTTCTTTCTTTCTTTCTTTCTTTCTTTCTTTCTTTCTTTCTTTCTTTCTTTCTATTCTTTCTTTTTTACTTTTCTTCCTTTCTAACTATTCTTTCTTTTTTACTTTTCTCTCTTTCTTTTTTACTTTTCTTAGTTTTTTTCAAACTAATCTTTCTTTATTCCTAACTAATCTTTCTTTCTTTCTAAATAATTAATCTATCTTTCTTTCTTTTTTACTTTTTTTTCTTTTTTTCAAACTAATCTTTCTTTATTTCTAACTAATCTTTCTTTCTTTCTAACTAATTCATATTTCTTTCTTTCTTTTAACTTTTCTTTTTTTTCAAACTAATCTTGTCACGAAGCACACACAGGGAAACAGTAGATCCAGTAGCAGTATGTTTATTGGGTAATCCGTACACGTAATCCAGTCCAGGCAAGGGTCAAACACAGTATAAGCAATCCAAGAACAAAACAACAAAAATGAGAAACGAGCAGAAACAAACCTCAGAAGTGTGGGGACATAAAACAACGACTCCGTGACAAACACTAAAACAGACAGGGTGTTACGTTCCCCTAGCCGTCTAGGGGTCGGAAGGAGAGGTAACAAAGGAAAAAAAAAGAAAGGCGAGAACTTCAATCCTCTGTCCCAGAGTGACGACAACACCAGATGATATCAACGGAAGGATTTTATTTACAACAAAAAAGAAAATAAAGACAGAACATACGTTGTCAGGGAGCAATGGCTCAGGGGAGAGCATGGCCTAAAGTAACAAACAAAACAGCCCACTAACTAAGTTTGGGAGGAGTCCTAACTAACCTAAGAAAGGTTAACCAAAAAGAAACAAACAACACAAACTTCTCTCAACTTCCTTGCTATGCAAAAACAGGGACAAGCAGTATTCAAAGAAAAAGGCACTCAACCCCTACAGCTTCCCTCACAACAGTAACTACTAAACAGGTTAACAATCACACAATAACTTTAACTTCTGCTTGGTATTTAGCTGAAATGAGATCAGGATCTCATTAACACAGGTCAGTGACTCTCAGTTAGCCACAGCTAACTCTCAACTACAGTCTCTGAATATCAGAACCAGACCAATTTAACACCAGTGTTCAATCTGGAGCAGCGGAGAAGTGCATCTCCCGCTGCAAACACTGGACTACAGCCTTATACTCTCCGTCTCAGGCACACTCACAAACGAGTCACAGGTGCTGATGATTAGGCCTGAGAGCGAGTAGAGAGTGAAGGAGAGACAGCAAGCAAACAAAAACACAGGGCACACAACCACGCCCACACTTTTAGAAATAAATAAAAGGTTCAGAAGAAAATACTTATATCATAAGTAAATGAATAAATAAGTAAATGAATACGTCCTTGGACGTAACACCCCCACCATTAAGAATACAGACCAGGAACCAAAGTAGTATCTACTTACATATTCTTTCAAGTTTTTAGACTTTTTTAGAAAAAAAAGAAAGAAAGAAAGTGGTTTTTAGAAAACCACACACCCCCTAAAACTCCATCTCCCCAGTTCTGGAAAGGGCATCAGCCACAATGTTATCAGTGCCCTTGATTTGCTGAATCTGGATATTGTAGTCCTGTAACTTGAGGGCCCAGCGCAGCAAACGCTGGTTAGAAGAGGACATGTTAGAGAGAAAGGTCAAAGGGTTATGGTCTGTATACACCGTTATTGGAACTGCACTGCTCCCAAGATACACTTCGAAATGCTGCAGGGCCCACAATAAGGCCAAGGCTTCCTTCTCAATGGTGCTATATGATTTCTGGTGTTTAAAAAACTTTCGGGAGAAGTAGGACACCGGGTGTTCAACACAGTGAGCATCCTCCTGGATCAGCACAGCTCCAGCACCAGAAGCGCTGGCATCCACTTGCAGCTTAAAAGGTAGTTCAAAGTCAGGTGCCGCCAGCACAGGAGCATTACATAGGAGAACTTTTGCTGCTTCAAAAGCTCTGTCACATTCACAATTCCATTTAAAAACTCTTGATGTACTTAGCAAGTCTGTGAGGGGAGCAACTACCGATGAAAAGTTCTTGCAGAAGCCCCGGTAGTATCCTGACATCCCCAAAAACCGTTGAAGTTCACGTTTGTTGCAGGGTTTAGAAAAGTTTAGAATGGCTTCTACCTTAGCTTCCACTGGTTTTACATAACCATGGCCCACCCTTTTCCCCAGGTAGGTCACTGTGGCTTTCCCTACCTCACATTTTGCAAGGTTCAAGGTTAGTGAAGCACGTGCTAGTCTGTCAAAGACCATCTTCAATGTTCCAACGTGGTCTTCCCATGTTTTGTTATAGACCACAATGTCATCAATATATACATCACAGTAAGGAACATCTCCAAGCACAATTTGCATCAGCCTCTGAAATGTGGCTGGGGCATTTCGCATCCCAAAGGCGAGGACGGAATATTGTAGAAAGTAGTCTGTTGTGGCAAAAGCAGATATTTCTGAGGCATGGGCGGTCAGGGGCACTTGCCAGTAGCCTTTCAGTAGGTCCAGCTTTGAAACAAATGTAGCTGACCCCACTCTATCCACGCAATCCTCCATACGGGGGAGTGGAAAGGAGTCCGGTTTTGTTACTGCATTGACTTTGCAGAAATCTGTGCAGAAACGTAAAGTGCCATCATCCTTTGGGACCAGCAAACAGGGAGAACTCCACAGACTTTTATTATGTTGGGCCAGGTCATGCCGTAGCATATATTCAACTTCTGTTTTCATTAATTTACGCTTGGTTGGATTAACCCGGTAAGGATGCTGTTTAATGGGTTTAGCTTGCCCAACATCAATGTCATGTTCTAGAACTGAAGTTCTGCCTGGGACATCAGAGAAAAGGGATGGGTAATGATGCATCAACCTAATAACTTGCGTGATCTGCTCAGGGTTTAGATGGGCAAGAAAAGAAGGCAAATCTTTCAACACAGCAGAGTTTTGCAATCTTCCACCAGTTTGTACACTTGCTTGCATGGTCTCTTCTACATCTGACATATTAACTGCCACTGTCACAGGTAGAGCAGGGTTAGGTGGAGAGACAGGCTTTGAGTTACACACAAATCTTTTCAACATATTAATATGACATACTCTAGTCTTCCGTCTCCTGTCAGGAGTACTGATCACATAGTCTGTATTGCTTAGTTTCTCTTTCACCTGATATGGGCCTGCAAATTTGGCTTGTAAAGCTGAACCAAGTTCAGGCAGAAGCACAAGAACTTCATCATTTGGTTGGAAACTACGAGAGACACTTCTCTTATCATAGCGTTTCTTCATCTTTGACTGAGTTACCATCAAATGTTCCAGAGCAAGATTGCGTGCCTGGTGCAACCGCTCCCGAAATGAACTAACATACTCAAGGATCGTCACTGGCACAGCATCCTTTGCTAGTAATTGTTCATTTAGCACTTTTAGAGGCCCACGCACCGTGTGTCCGAATACAAGATCTGCTGGACTAAAACTAAGTGACTCCTGCTCCGCTTCTCTAATAGCAAACATTAAAAATGGTAAAGCCTCAGCCCAGTCTTTCCCACTTGAGAGACAGTAGGTACGCAACATTGTTTTGAGCGTCTGATGGAATCTTTCCACAGCGCCTTGTGATTGTGGGTGATATGCGCTTGAGAGTACAGGCTTAATTCCCAGCTGAGCTTATGTCTGAGTGAATAGTCTCGATGTAAAATTTGTGCCCTGATCAGTTTGCAAGACTCTAGGCAAACCAAAGGTGGTACAGAACTTGATCAGTTCGCGGATAATTACAGGAGCCTTGATAGAGCGCAGGGGGATAGCTTCGGGGAATCTTGTGGCTGTACACATAATGGTTAGGATGTACTCATGTCCCGATTTTGACTTGGGTAGCGGACCTACACAGTCGATCAACAAACGTTCAAATGGTTCTCGCATAACAGGTATGGGGTGTAAAGGAGCAATGGGAAGCTTCTGGTTTGGCTTACCAGCTAACTGGCAAGCAACGCACGAGCGGCAGAAATTAGACACGGCCGATTTTAACCCAGGCCAGAAAAAGTAGCGAGACACACGTCGAAATGTCTTTGTGACACCCAAATGGCCGGAGAGCGCATGCTCATGAGCAATTTTCAAAACATGCTCCCTATACGGTTGAGGCAGAATAATCTGGAAAACCTCGTTAAGGGCAGTATGGGCTTTTGGCCTCCATCTCCGCATTAAAACTTGATTGTCCCAGAAATACTACCTTACCATTGGATTTTCTTTTGAGATCTACGATAGACTCAATGCACCTGGTTAACGAGGGGTCTGTTTTCAGTTTTCGTTCACATCAACCTTTTCTGATGTTAAGTCATGATCATTAGAACTGTTCAAAAAGGTTTCAGAGAGGTCAAGTACATCTCTGAATTTTCGTGCCTGGGCACGCGTCACTGCGCATGCAGGAAAGACAGCGGAAAAGCATTGTGCTACTTTTGAACAATCACTTGGATTCGGTTCACTAATTACCACCGGCCGCGGGAAAACATCTCCACCAGCAAGATCGTTTCCCAAGATAACATCCACTCCGTCGACGGGTAACCGTGAACAAACCCCAAGTCTTACAGGACCTGTAACCAAATCTGACTTTAAGTACAGGTCATGTAGGGGGAGGCTGAGACATTGCATTCCGATTCCTCGTATCAAAACGTCGGCACCCGCATAATTAGACAGCGAAGGCAATAGTCCTACACGAATAAGTGACTGGGCTGACCCAGTGTCTCTCAAAATCTTTACTGACTTCCCTTCAGAGTCAGATGAATGAGACACTGTGCCATCCAGTAGAAATGGTTGAGACCCACAATTAACAGTGGTGGAATTATCACCGTCACCTAACGTGTGCACTTTTTGGATGTGACGCAGCAACTTTTTGTTTCCAAGCCCTACAATCGGAAATTAGGTGATTTGGGTCAAGGCAAAAAAAACAGACTCGTTTATCGATACTTTTCTTACGAAGTGAGTTAGATGGAGTCTCAGGCTTAGCACGAGAAAAGACACGACTCTTCTCTCGAGCTAAACTGTCATCAGGTAAAGGCACTACACTACGCCTCACCGTGGTGAACACATTCCTATGCGTTAGTGCAAATTCGTCAGCTAACACGGCCGCATCAATAAGAGACGTCACTTTTTGGTCATTTAAATGTACCTCTACACTTTCAGGTACACAATTCTTGAACTCCTCAAGTAAAATTAACTCCTGAAGATGTTCAAGAGTAGCAATTCGACTAGAAAAACACCACTTTTCAAAAAGTGTGCGTTTTTCTCGGGCAAACTCGACGCACGTTTGTTTGGCAGTTTTAGCATGGGAGCAGAATTTCTGTCTGTACGCCTCTGGCACTAACTCATAAGCCCTCAAAACAGCGGCTTTGACGATGTCATAGTCAAGAGACTGTTCAAGTGGTAAAGCAGAGGAGACTTCCTGGGCTTTCCCAGTGAGACTGCACTGCAAAAACAGGGCCCAGATATCTTTTGGCCAACTCAATTTTGTGGCTATCCGTTCAAACGTGACAAAGTATGCGTCCGCTTCGCTCTCTCTAAACGGTGGAACAAGTTTGAGATACCTACTGACATCAAAGTTCCCCTTAGCTTCAGCTGCATGCAAACTCTGAGGGGCAGCAGATGACGAGCTACTAGAAGAAGTTCGTGACCGAGGGAAAGGAATAGGTCTACCAGGCACGTGCACAGGTAGGGCTCAACCTGTGCAGAGCACATGCCCTTTTTGCTCTTACACTCGAAGTGCCCTTTTTTTTTTTGGTGGTGGTGGTGGTGTTTTTTTTCTTCTTCAATAAATCAATGCTATTGCTATTGGTCACCCTTTACGTCTGTCTGTCTGTTTTAAAAAATATTTAGCCAATAAAAGTTCTTAAAAAGAGCTTGTGTAAATCTTGTTCGATCCTCAAACTAAACCTGATAACTCCGCCC
Source organism: Gila orcuttii (assembly GCA_026230005.1). NCBI lineage: Eukaryota > Metazoa > Chordata > Actinopteri > Cypriniformes > Leuciscidae > Gila > Gila orcuttii. Next base: position 31,454,358 of record JAPDVR010000002.1, on the reverse strand, counting down.
CCTCTATCGTGATTGAATGAACTGAAGCTCCGCAGCAGCCGCACAGCAGACAGCAGCTGAACGAAGTTTTGCAAGGGTAAATAAAGATCTTGTTGTTTGAATAAGTACTAAACACTTTGTCTATAAAAGCTCATATTTTATTTATTTGATGTCTGACTGAGACATGTGGGACATGAGAGAGAGGTCTAGGCTAGAATTTGCCATAGTCATAGCCAATACATAGCCTACACTTAAAAAGCCTGTGCATACAGTAGCATTTCATCTTTTATAAAATGCGATTTTGGCCAAATGTATTTTACAACAGGAAAAACTGAGCGCCTATATAGCTACAACAAACTTAACCCGTTGATGAAAATGTAATGTGATGCCGCCGGCGCCGTTTTAATGACGGACAAAATGCACATTTGTACACATTCGCTGGTCAAAAACCCCGTAACTGTATTTGAGTTTGACTTTTGTAAAATGTTAACAATATATTCATAAGTAATACAACAACATATTTGTTTTTACCATCGGAAAATCATAAGCACAGGCGCGCCCCTGCGCTGTTTCGTAATGAAACTACACAAAGCGACTGAGTGATCCTCGTCGTCACCTAGGTAACATATATTTCTAAGAAATTTTCTTCTTTGATTTATGATTGCTGATACACTTAATTTATTAACATTTCATCTTGTTATGGTAATATTATTAAATTATGGTTAATTCAAGGCTGTTGATATGCACGTATTCGCTATATAGTTTTTTAATCTATAGTATTCTATAGGCTACTCTCCGCTCGTCCTCACATGTATAAATGTAGTAAAACATGGTTTTACTACAGTAATGTTGTAGTAGTAACTAAAAAAAAAACATTACAGAACAATGACAAGGAAGCCTATATCACTGTGAAATCTTTATATTTTATCATGCAGAATGTAATTCATGATTTAATTCATTCCAATGCTTAATTTATTTGATCCAAAATAGAGGAAAAACAGTAAAATTGTGAAATATTTTTACAATCTAAAATAACTGTTTTCTATTTAAATATTTTAAAAAGTAATTTATATCTGTGATCAAAGCTGAATTTTCAGCATCATTACTCAAGTTCAGTACTCTTCAGTGTCACGTGATCCTTCGGAAATGCTTTTCACTGCAACTGTACTTTTCACACTATTTTATTTATTTATTTTCATTGCTGGCTTATTTTAGGGAAAGTGTAGTGAACAAGGGACCTTCAAGAAACCAACATTCCTGGTCCTCCACAGTATCAAGTTTTTGCCAGGTAGGTGGATACATGTTGGATATGCTATAGTTGTATGGCTACCATTGTATGGCTATAGTTTCTTATAATCTGGAACTGAGTTGGACATAATTATTTAAATTATATTTCAAAATGGTTTCTCAAAAATACTTGACTCATGTTTATGTGTGACAATGAGAAGAGGGGAAGGTAGAGCAATGTTAACCAAATAATACAAATTAGCTTATGAAACCAAACAGAATAGCTAAAAAAATAATAGATTTTATTAAACTTTGTATGTGCAAAGAACAAAAGAAAAAAACAATATACATACATATATATATATATATATATATATATATATATATATATATATATATATATATATATATATATATATTACATACACATTTTTTTTATAACTATAACATTTATAAAAAAAATATATAAATGATATAACTTTTTTTTTTTTACTTATATGAATTCTGATTACTTGGTGGGGGAAAAAAAGGGAGGGGGTGCCCTTTTTCAGTTTCAGCACATGCCCCTCAAATGGTCTGTGCACGGCCCTGAGGTGTCACGGAACGGGTAGGGCAAAAAGGTGTGAGGACTCAAATGCAGGAGAAATGATTTATTACAAAAACAAACAAACACAAAGCAAAAACCCACGAGGGGGAAAAACACAATGAATAAAAATTAAACAGCAACTGAACCTTAACATGAAGCAGGGAACGGGAGACATTAGACAACGATCCGACCAAGACTGCAAACAAGAGGAGACTTAAGAAGGGAACAAATCAAGAGGGGACAGGTGGAAGAACTCAAACAATAATCAGGTAACGAGGGGGAGGGATCAGACAACAACAAGAGCACATGGCCCAAAATAACAAAACACCCATGTGCAACACAAGACAGGACAGGCATGTGACATTACCCCCTCCCTACGGAGCGGCTACCAGACGCTCCACAAGACCAGGGTGGGACAGGAAGGAAACACCAGGGCGGGGCGGGAGGGACAGACCAGGGCGGGACGGGAGGGACAGACCAGGGCGGGACGGGAGGGACAGACCAGGGCGGGACGGGAGGGACAGACCAGGGCGGGACGGGAGGGACAGACCAGGGCGGGACGGGAGGGACAGACCAGGGCGGGACGGGAGGGACAGACCAGGGCGGGACGGGAGGGACAGACCCCTTACTCCTGGGAGGCCAGGGCGAAACAGACAGTCCATCGGGCGGCCAGGGCGAAGCAGACAGTCCATCGGGTGGCCAGGGCGAAGCAGACAGTCCATCGGGCGGCCAGGGCGAAGCAGACAGTCCATCGGGCGGCCAGGGCGAAGCAGACAGTCCATCGGGCGGCCAGGGCGAAGCAGACAGTCTATCGGGCGGCCAGGGCGAAGCAGACAGTCCATCGGGCGGCCAGGGCGAAGCAGACAGTCCATCGGGCGGCCAGGGCGAAGCAGACGACCCATCGGGCGGCCAGGGCGGTGAAGACCCCTCGGGCGGCCAGGGCGGTGAAGACCCCTCGGGCGGCCAGGGCGGTGAAGACCCCTCGGGCGGCCAGGGCATTGGCCCCGGCTCAGGAACAGCAGACCCCGGCTCAGGAACAGCAGACACCGGCTCAGGAACAGCAGACACCGGCTCAGGAACAGCAGACACCGGCTCAGGAACAGCAGACACCGGCTCAGGAACAGCAGACACCGGCTCAGGAACAGCAGACACCGGCTCAGGAACAGCAGACACCAGGTCAGGAACAGCAGACACCGGCTCAGGAACAGCAGACACCGGCTCAGGAACAGCAGACACCGGCTCAGGAACAGCAGACACCGGCTCAGGAACAGCAGACACCGGCTCAGGAACAGCAGACACCGGCTCAGGAACAGCAGACACCGGCTCAGGAACAGCAGACACCGGCTCAGGTACAGCAGACACCGGCTCAGGTACAGCAGACACCGGCTCAGGAACAACAGACACCGGCTCAGGAACAGACACAAGAACTGTAACAGTCACAAAAACAAACACAAACACAGAAACAAACACTGGCTCTGGCGCTGGAACAGGCGTTGGCTCTGGAACAGACATTGTCTCCAGCTCTGGAACAAGCCTTGGCTCTGCCTCCGGCTCTGGAACAGGCACTGGCTCTGCCTCCGGCTCAGGAGCAGCAGACACTGGCTCCGGCTCTGGAACAGCAGACACTGGCTCTGTCTCCGGCTCTGGAATGGGCACTGGCTCTGCCTCCGGCTCTGGAAAAGGCATTGGCTCTGCCTCCGGCTCTGGAACAGGCACTGGCTCTGCCTCCGGCTCTGGAACAGGCACTGGCTCTGCCTCCGGCTCTGGAACAGGCACTGGCTCTGCCTCCGGCTCTGGAACAGGCACTGGCTCTGCCTCCGGCTCTGGAACAGGCACTGGCTCTGCCTCCGGCTCTGGAACAGGCACTGGCTCTGCCTCCGGCTCTGGAACAGGCACTGGCTCTGCCTCCGGCTCTGGAAGAGCACTGGCTCTGCCTCCGGCTCTGGAACAGGCACTGGCTCTGCCTCCGGCTCTGGAACAGGCACTGGCTCTGCCTCCGGCTCTGGAACGGACACTGGCTCTGCCTCCGGCTCTGGAATGGGCACTGGCTCTGCCTCCGGCCCTGGAACGGGCACTGGCTCTGCCTCCGGCTCTGGAACGGGCACTGGCTCTGCCTCCGGCTCAGGAACAGGCATTGGCTCTGCCTCCGGCTCTGGAACGGCAGACACTGGCTCCGGCTCTGGAACAGGAGACACTAGCCCCGGCTCTGGAACAGCAGACACGGGCATGTCCAGGATCCGAGCCAGACGCTCCAGATAGTCCGTAAGTGCCTTGGCGGCCACACAAATGGGCATTTCTGGATCTGTCTCAGACTGGGCAGACTGGACGTACTCAGTCTCTGACTGGGCAGACTGGACGTACTCAGTCTCTGACTGGGCAGACTGGACGTACTCAGTCTCTGACTGGGCAGACTGGACGTACTCAGTCTCTGACTGGGCAGACTGGACGTACTCAGTCTCTGACTGGGCAGACTGGACGTGTACTGTCTCTCGCTGGGCAGACGTGACGTGAACAGTCTCTCGCTGGGCAGACGTGACGTGAACAGTCTCTCGCTGGGCAGACGTGACGTGAACAGTCTCTCGCTGGGCAGACGTGACGTGAACAGTCTCTCGCTGGGCAGACGTGACGTGAACAGTCTCTCGCTGGGCAGACGTGACGTGAACAGTCTCTCGCTGGGCAGACGTGACGTGAACAGTCTCTCGCTGGGCAGACGTGACGTGAACAGTCTCTCGCTGGGCAGACGTGACGTGAACAGTCTCTGACTGGGCAGACGTGACGTGAACAGTCTCTCGCTGGGCAGACGTGACGTGAACAGTCTCTCGCTGGGCAGACGGAACGTGAACAGTCTCTCGCTGGGCAGACGTGACGTGAACAGTCTCTCGCTGGGCAGACGTGACGTGAACAGTCTCTCGCTGGGCAGACGGAACGTGAACAGTCTCTGACGTGGCCCCTCTTCTCCGCTGAGTCCTCATTTGGTCGGATCGTTGTCTAATGTCTCCCGTTCCCTGCTTCATGTTAAGGTTCAGTTGCTGTTTAATTTTTATTCATTGTGTTTTTCCCCCTCGTGGGTTTTTGCTTTGTGTTTGTTTGTTTTTGTAATAAATCATTTCTCCTGCATTTGAGTCCTCACACCTTTTTGCCCTACCCGTTCCGTGACATAACGATCCGACCAAGACTGCAAACAAGAGGAGACTTAAGAAGGGAACAAATCAAGAGGGGACAGGTGGAAGAACTCAAACAATAATCAGGTAACGAGGGGGAGGGATCAGACAACAACAAGAGCACATGGCCCAAAATAACAAAACACCCATGTGCAACACAAGACAGGACAGGCATGTGACATGAGGTCTATCCTTCAGTTCCGGACCTTTTACTTCTAACTGGCGTAGTTTTAAATCGCGATCAGTCTCCGCTTCTATGACACGCAGTTTAATGAGTAACGTTTCGCGCTCCTCTTGCTTGATACGGAGATCTAGCTCTTTCATTTTAATTGCCAATACTGGATCGAAAGAAGCTACTGCAGTAGGGCCCTCGTCTGACAAAGCTCCCAATGCTTCGTCAGGTGAAACCTCCTCCATAGCAGCGTATTCTGGTAAAATCCTAGTTTCCACAAGCCTATCACGCAACTCTTGCTTAATAATTTTTTTCGCTGCCTCCTTAGGGACACTAATATTAAAAAAGTCAGCTATCAACAATAAATCGACTTTTCTACAACATTCAAAAGCCTCTGTGGTAGGCTGGAGAGTGAATGCAATCGAATCAAACTCCATCTACCACAGTTTCCTCACCCACCAAAAAACTGCCAAACAGCACAAAAAAGGAGACTTACCCCAAATAGATGAGTCTCTTTCCAAATTAGTTTAAACGAAGAGACGAGCCCCCACTTGTTATGTTCCCCTAGCCGTCTAGGGGTCGGAAGGAGAGGTAACAAAGGAAAAAAAAAGAAAGGTGAGAACACACTTCAATCCTCTGTCCCAGAGTGAAGACAACACCAGATGATATCAACGGAAGGATTTTATTTACAACAAAAAAGAAAATAAGGACAGAACATACGTTGTCAGGGAGCAATGGCTCAGGGGAGAGCATGGCCTAAAATAACAAACAAAACAGCCCACTAACTAAGTTCTGGAGGAGTCCTAACTAACCTAAGAAAGGTTAACCAAAAAAAAAAACAACAACACAAACTTCCCTCAACTCCCTTGCTATGCAAAAACAGGGACAAACAGTATTCAAAGAAAAAGGCACTCACCCCCTACAGCTTCCCTCACAACAGTAACTACTAAACAGGTTAACAATCACACAATAACTTTAACTTCTGCTTGGTATTTAGCTGAAATGAGATCAGGATCTCATTAACACAGGTCAGTGACTCTCAGTTAGCCACAGCTAACTCTCAACTACAGTCTCTGAATATCATAACCAGCCCAATTTAACACCAGTGTTCAATCTGAAGCAGCGGAGAAGTGCGTCTCCCTCTGCAAACACTGGACTGCAGCCTTACTGTGCGTTCACACCGGACGCGAATAGCGCGTCAAATTCGCGTCTACCGCGTCTAGTTTGACGCTTGACCACTTTGTGTTAATTCGCGCGTCAAGAGTGAAACTGACGTACGTAAAAATAAAAGTTTGAAGCGAAATTTACGCGCGTCGCGCGCGTCAGAATCGAAACTCGTTGGCGGCCATCTTTTTTATGTTGATCGAGCATTCATCGAGAGAGTCACCGCTCTGTATTTGCTCTGGAGAGCAGAACGGCGGCGTAGGGGTAATCGTCGCCGTATTTGTGTCCACCAGACCCTTCGAAGGCGAACCCAGTTTGGCGAGTTTCACCATTGGCTCGCTCCAGGAGCTGCGCCTGGATGACGGCGGCTTTCAGCGGTACTTCCGCCTGTCCTGCGCCCAGCTTGATGACCTGTTGTCCCGCATCGGAGCGAGGATCACCCTCGCCCTCATCCACCTAATCTGTCATTTATTTTTGTTTCGATGATAAATGGAGCCAGCCTCCAAAAGTGATTAATCTGTCCTGTGATTTTTTCTCTCTCTCACACAACACTGTCCAGACACGAACTTATGCAGTATGTTGGTTGTCTTTACATTATAATAATATTTCATATAATCTAGATATGGAATAAATAGTATTCAATACAAAATGAATATGTCTCATATATTGAAATCAAGTTTTATGTGGTAAAATATTTGCTTTGTTGTGCATTAGAACCACATTCATATTGCAAAATAATTTATTGAAGCATCCAGATACTTCACCACGTGACAGCAGCAAGCAGCTAGGCTCCTGATTAGTTAACGCGGCGCGAATTGACGCAGAAGTTCAGATTTTTCAACTCGAGCGGCAGACGCAAATTTGCGTCAATCGCGTGAATGCACAAATAGCACTAACTAAATCATTCGCGCTTAACGAGCTTAACGCGCCATACGCTCAATTCGCGCCGTTCGCACGAACTTGACGCACGAATGAGGCGTATTCGCGTCTACCGCGCCGCGCTCTACGCCTCATTCTTTTTTAAAGTAATATTTCTTTATTTCTAACTAATCTTTCTTTCTTTCTAACTAATTTATCTTTATTTCTACCTAATCTATCTTTTTATTTCTTTCTATTTTTCTTTTCTTTTTAACTTTTCTTTTCTTTCTTTTTTCAAACTAATCTTTTTCTCTTACTAACTAATCTTTATTTTTCATTCTTTCTAACTAATCTTTCATTCTTTTTCTTTCTTTCTAGCTAATATTTCTCTTTTTTCTTTCTAACTGATCTTTTTCTTTCTTTCTCGGTAATCTTTTTTTCTTACTAATCTGTATTTCTTACTAATCTTTCTTTCTTTCTAACTATTTTCAACTAATCTTTATTTCTTTCTAACTCATCTTTGTTTCTTTCTAACTAATCTTTCTTTCTTTGTTTTTTTCTAAACTAATCATTCTTTCTTTTTTATTTCTTTATTTCTATCCATCTCTAATCTTTCTTTCTAACTAATCTTGATGATCTATCCATCCAACCATCCATGGTCATGTTAAAACATGCTAAATCATGCTAGCAATGTGGCAAACCATACTTGAAACATGTTAAAGGTGCCTTATGTCAAAAAATCAATTCATACTCCACATATTCCATACCAGATGGGGGCAGTATACCTCCAGAAAGTTGGCCTACTCTAGTCTGTTTTTTAGTTTCAGGTTGTTAATCTTCTAAAACCGTCAAATAGTCCGCTTTGTCCCGCCAAAGCCTATTTTGATCGGTGAGGGATGTAGAATAGAATGACTGCTGCCGCTGCGCTTGACAGGGCGCATTACGAGCAGAGAGAGAGAGAGAGAGAGAGAGCTCGGCCGCGCGCGCGCACTCTCACGTCTACAAACAACACGAGCGCGGTCCTGCTCTCTCTCCCTCGCGCATATTAATCAAATCAATTGACACTATAGTAAGACTGCAGTTTCACATGGAGCATTTGGAGATTTTTAGAGATTAAAGAGATACAAGCCGTGCGAGTTATTCGTGTGTTGCAGTTTGGCTGGTGGTTATGTATGTTGCACGCATACCGCCTCCCATGGCCGAAACTGGTATTAGACACCGGCCGGGCCGGGGCTAGTAATTTAGCATGCTAATTCAGGTTTATATCTCGGCAGCACTATAACTTGTCATTTTTTTAATGACATCATTGCACTTATTTCTTCTCATTCTTTTGATACGTGTAGCTCATTTTTTGGATATTTTTACCTCAATTTTTACATATGGCACCTTTAAACCGTGCTAGAACAGTTTAAAACTTTTTCAAACTTTCTGGCTAGGCTTTTCCAAGCCAACTTAAAGTTTGTCTATGAACTTTACCATCTAGTTAATTCAGGTAGTTATAAAACATTTGGTAGTTGACCGTTAACTATTTTTGTGAGCTCATCTAGAGTGTATAAATCTACATTAAAATAGTTTATTAATCATTTACTTACACTTTCTAAATTATATTATAAACCACTGATAACTCCTAAATAACTGGTTTGTAAATAATGTAATAATTAATTTAAAAATAATAAATTGATCATTAATAAAGTATGAGAATACAATTATTACACACATTATATATGATTATAAATAAAAAAATAAAGTCATTGTAGCTGTATTTACATACTGTTTACTAATGTATATTAATGTAGGGCCAATGCTTTATAAATTATGAATTAACTATTTACTAATGCTTAACTAATGATTCATAGCATGCGGTCATTATGAAGTGTTGCCCTAATATTTGTGGCATTTCAAAACATAACTTTTGCTCACAGGCTGCTATTGTTGAAGGTGAATGGCATATTACTTTACGGAGAGCTTATGACCTACTAGCTACACTCAGAGTTAGTTACAAACTTAGTAGTTGCTACAGTAAGCCTCTAGTGTGGATTTTACGTTCCAATTTAATTAAAAACTTACTGCTGGTGTAACCCTAACCAGTGTCATGATTTGGAGGGAGAGCGAGGACTTAGTTTCAACGCAAAGTCAGTCATCATATAACTTAATGAAGTCTGTCAATTTTACATTCTTACAAAAAGCTTTAACACTTGATCAAGCTAAGAGCTTCGAGCACCACCACAGCCACACCACAAAGTAATGTTAATCTCATTGTATTAATATTTGTACCCCAGTCATGAGGCGAACACAACAGCGAGTCAGGAAACTATATATTTTTATTTGACAAATATTGATCAAATGTATAGGATGTCGTCCTCACAAGTGGTAGAATAGTTCTCTTACGAGAGTATCTCTCGTACTGCGTAATATCTTACGCTATGGGGGAAAACCTCTTTTCCACGAGATATTGAAGCCAAAAATTATCCTTAATTTTGAATTAATGTAAAACGCTGTGCAGCAGCATGTAGACATAGGCAAGACGGCTCGCGCGCCTATTGGCTGCCCTGCGGCAACAGCACCAGCCTATCGAGAGAGGCCCTGCGTGACGTGACACCCAATGGGGGCGCTTCGCGCCCATTTCGTCACGTCCCGCCAGAATAGGCGTGGCCTTGGCCTATAAATACACTCGACCGGCTGATACAAACTGATTTTCATCTCTTCAGCGAAGCACTACTGCATCGCTGGATCCGGAGTGAGAAGCCGCGCCGTCTGATAGTAAGCCTTCTCCGGGACGAGCCTTCGAGCCTGAAGCCGCTGGCCTTCACCTCGCCGCCTTCAGCCGCCGTACCTGCTACGCTTTCCGGCGTTAATATCCTTTTTCACTGCTAAGAGTGTGTGTTCGCCGCTGCGACTCTCTGTATTCTAAAAGAGCTAGCGTCTTTTTAAAGATGCAAAGATCCTGCGGCTCGTGCCGAGCCACACTCAGCGACGGGGGACCGTCATGTCATCTGCGTTTCCTGCCTGGGTGAGGATCATGCGGCTCTCGCTCTCGTCGACGGCGGATGCCCTCACTGTGAGCTGATGCCTATGGTGACTCTGAGGACTCGCCTGGCATCCTTCTCAGAGCCTGCACTTCAGCCCGCTGTAGCGCCGCGCCGTAAAAAGCGCCGTGCTCAGCGCGCTCCCGAGCCTTCTCCTGCCCGCCAAAGCTCGCCGGTTCGCCCGCCAGCTTCGCCGGCATCGCTCGAGTCGCTCACCGATGGACAGCGGCCGCCGTCTGCCACCGCTTCCACTGTTGAGATCGTTGGTTAACACTGTCTGAGATGACGGATACGGAGCGCTCTGTGTTTCTCGACACGCCCATTTCGTCAGAGGGCCTCTTCGGATCTGCCGTCAAAGATTTCGCGGACAGATTCCAGGAGGTTCAAAAGACATTGCAGGCTATGAAGCACTTCCTCCCGAAGCGCTCTAGCTCCGCAGCAGGTCGCTCGAAACAGCCGTCTGCCCGGAGCTCACAGCCACAGACTGCACCACCCGCCGCCGCTTCTCAGCGCCGCCAGGCCCGAGAACAAAGACCGCGCTCTCGGTCAGCTGGACGGCGCCCCCCTCAGCGTGGCCCCCGGCCGAGGATCGAGATCAAGCCCGAGGTCTCAAAGCCTTCCTAGCCATCCTAGGAAAGCGACGGTGTTCAAATCTCGCTGCGGCCGGATTTTCATCGAAACATTTCGCTTATCCAGTTCCATGCGATGTGACTGTTCCAGCATATTTAGCAGTCAACAAGCCGTGCTCAGCGCGCTCCCGAGCCTTCTCCTGCCCGCCAAAGCTCGCCGGTTCGCCCGCCAGCTTCGCCGGCATCGCTCGAGTCGCTCATTCTACCTCTAGCTATTCACGCAAATGCGTGGGCAAAGCTTCCCGGGGTATCAGAATGGGTGTTGAACACTATAAAAAGAGGCTATTCGCTACAGTTCGCTCGACGTCCCCGCCGTTACACGGCACGCGTCGAAACCACGGTGAACAACGAAGTATCTCATCTACTTCGAGCCGAAATAGCGAAACTACTGAGCAAAGGGGCCATAGAACCTTTATCTCAGGCTCAGAGCGAAGGGGGGCTATACAGCAGATATTTTCTGGTACCGAAAAAAGACAGGGGTCTCAGACCCATTCTAGATCTGCGGCAGTTGAACAAAGCACTTTTGAAGCGCCAGTTCAAAATGCTGACAACCAGGAAAATCCTCACGCAAGTTCGCCAGGGAGACTGGTTCATGTCAATGGATCTGAAAGACGCCTATTTCCAAATACAAATTGCGTCACGTCACAGGCGATTCTTGAGATTCGCCTTCGAGGGCCAGGCATATCATTACACAGTCCTACCGTTCGGCCTGTCGCTAGCATCCCGTACATTTACGAAGTGCATGGACGCGGCTCTCGCACCCCTGAGACTTCAGGGCATGCGAGTTTTGAACTACTTGGACGATTGGCTGATTCTAGCTCGATCACACTCAGAGCTCATAGAACACAGGGCCACATTACTCGAGCATCTCGAGAATCTGGGTCTTACAGTCAATTGGGTGAAGAGTTCGCTGTTTCCCAGCCAGAAAATTTATTTTCTGGGAACAGTGCTGGACTCGCTGTCTATGACAGCACGTCTGTCGCCGGAGCGTGGACTGGACATTCAGCGCGCCGCGAAATCATTCCGCCGCGGCTCTATAGTCCCGCTCAAAAGGTTTCAGAAAATGCTGGGTCTCATGGCCTCAGCATCTTCGGTACTTCAGCTGGGCCTGCTTCGCATGCGCCCACTGCAGTTATGGCTGAAAGCGCGAGTCCCGCCCCGGGCATGGACCTCTGGTCTGTTTCGCCTCAGGGTCGACATGAAATGCTTTTCGGCTCTGGAACCTTGGAAAATAGCCGACTGGTATCAGTCAGGCTTGAGTATGGGGACTTCCTCGAATGTGATGGTGGTATCCACGGACGCCTCCACCTTGGGATGGGGAGCGCTGCTCGAGGGCAGACCGTTCTTTGGCCAGTGGTCGGAACGGGAAAAGCTCCTACACATAAACTGCCTGGAAATGCTGGCAGTCGACAACGTGCTACGGCGTTTTTGTCCCCAGATAAAAGGCCACCACGTCCTAGTCCGGTCGGACAACATGTCAGTGGTGGCATACATAAATCGCCAGGGCGGCGTCAGGTCCCGAAACCTTTACAGGCTGACGGAATGCCTCCTGGTCTGGGCTCAGCACAACCTGCTTTCACTGAAAGCAGCGCATGTGCCTGGTCACCTGAATCTGGGACCAGACAGACTGTCCAGAGACAATGTCCCAGCAGGGGAATGGTCGCTGCACCCGCAAACGATCCAACTGCTGTGGGAGACATTCGGCAGAGCGCAGGTGGACCTGTTTACCTCCCAGGAAAATGCTCACTGTCCGAACTTCGTCTCCAAGAGCAGGGATGCGCTGGCCCACGTATGGCCCCGCTCCCCCTCTATGCTTTCCCCCCCGTCTCGCTCCTGCCTCAAGTGCTGGAACGAATCAGGGAAAACGGATGCCCAGTGCTGCTTGTGGCTCCGCTCTGGATGAACCAGATTTGGTTCCCAGTCCTGATGCGGCTGACCAGCACTGCCACGTGGCCTATACCGGTGAGGAGAGACCTCCTCTCTCAGGCAAAGGGATTGATTTGGCATCCTCGCCCGGATTTATGGTCCCTACATGCATGGGCCATCAACGGATACCTGCTAACCTCCCGGAGGGAGTGTTAAACACGATCACGCAGGCTAGGGCCCTGTCTACTAGACGGCTCTACTCGTCGAAATGGTCAGTGTTCTCTAACTGGTGTCAAGCTCAGGGCTTTTCACCCGTAGACTGCGGGGTTACGGAAGTGCTCTCCTTCCTTCAGGAGCTGCTGGATAAGGGTAGAACCCCGTCCATGCTAAAAAGTATATGTGGCGGCCATAGCGGCATTTGCAAAACCGACGTCTGGCCAGTCATTGGGGAAAAACGACCTGGCCGTGCGATTCCTCAGAGGAGCTCGGAGGCTGAATCCTCCCAGACCCCCCTCAGTCCCTGTGTGGGACCTTTCTACGGTTCTGGAAGCCATGAAAGGTGTCCCATTCGAGCCAATCCATTTGTCAGACATGAAACACCTGTCTTTCAAAACGGTACTTCTTGTGGCTCTTGCTTCAATGAAGCGCGTAGGGGACTTACAAGCGCTTTCAGTAAGCGCATCATGTATGGAGTTTGGGCCTAATGACTCAAAAGTCATACTCAAACCAAGGCACGGGTACGTGCCCAAATCCCTCAACACACCGTTCAGGGCCCAGGTTATTTCCCTGAGCGCCCTCCCGGTGAATATTGAGGAGGCGGATGCTAATCTCCTTTGCCCCGTCAGGGCGCTGAGAGCTTATGTGTCCCGCTCGTCTGTCTTCAGACAGACTGAGCAGCTCTTTGTTTTGTTTGGCGGGCGCTCCAAGGGACTGGCCGCATCCAAACAGAGCCTATCCAGATGGATAGTCGATGCCATAGCGCTGGCTTACACTTCTAAGGGCCTGCAGTGTCCTTTGGGTGTCAGAGCGCACTCCACGAGAGGCGTGGCCTCGTCGTGGGCATGATCTAGCGGGATTTCCTTGCATGATATCTGTATGGCGGCGGGCTGGGCCTCACCGTCTACATTTATAAGGTTTTATAACCTAGAGGTTCCCGCCTTACAGGCCAAGCTGCTGTTGGTCTAGAATTCAGTACTATCTGCCCCGCTGCGCCGGCGCAGAATGCTGAGTTTTGCTTGTGCATTGCTCACTGATCGATAGAACAGCTCCATGGGTGTTGAATAACCCGTACTTATACCCAGTTCAGGCTGAACACGTTCACCCTGTCTGCGTGAAACACTGTTAACATAACTAGCTCCTGTGGGATGCTATTTCATGGGGAATGATGCTTGTAGCCTCTCTTCTCCGACTCTCTTTGAGTCTACGGTGATTATGCACTATATGAGCCCCGGGCTACTGCCCTTGGGACTTTGGTGTCCGATCCCAGTACGCACGGCGTGTTGCATTGTGTTCCCCATAGCGTAAGATATTACGCAGTACGAGAGATACTCTCGTAAGAGAACGTACTCGGTTACTAACGCAACCTCGGTTCTCTCTAGAGAGGGAACGAGTACTGCGTATCTTGCCGTGCATTCAACAGCGCTGGTTCGCTTCAGTGATGAAAACCAGTTTGTATCAGCCTGTCGAGCGTGTTTATAGGCCAAGGCCACGCCTATTCTGGCGGGACGTGACGAAATGGGTGCGAAGCGCCCCCATTGGGTGTCACGTCACGCAGGGCCTCTCTCGATAGGCTGCTGCTGTTGCCGCAGGGCAGCCAATAGGCGCGCGAGCCGTCTTGCCTATGTCTGCATGCTGCTGCACAGCGTTTTACATTAATTCAAAATTATTTTGATAATTTTTGGCTTCAATATCTCGTGGGAAAGAGGTTTTCCCCCATAGCGTAAGATATTACGCAGTACTCATTCCCTCTCTAGAGAGAACCGAGGTTACGTTAGTAACCGAGTACGTTTCTTCATCTGTCAATTACTCCCCCTTTTTTGACACCCATAAGCCTTTCATGTTTAAAGGAATATATTTTTAATGAAACCTGAGAGATTTCGGTCCCTCCTTTGGACGTTCATGTAACCAAAACTTTGATGCTTCAAAAAGTTAATAAAGAGATTGTAAAAATCTATATAAATTGAGCAGTTTAATCTAAGAGACAAGATTGTTTGATATGGTGAACATATTTAATTTAGGTATTAATTCACATATAAAAAATCGATCAACACACATACACATAGGGCACATCAAATTAAGGAAGCTTCACTGTAGCACACAAGAACAAACCTCATTGGTTTCTCGGATGTCAAGCATGTACGTTTGAGCTTCCGTTTAAAAGCTGAAATTAAATCTATTATTTATATAATGTGATTAAAGACTTGTATTAAACCGCTTAATTCATATGAATTACTTTTATGAACTTTTTGAATTGTCAAAGTTTTGAGGGAATAGACTTTAAATGGAGGGACAGAAATATCTCAGGTTTCATTAAAATATGTTAATTTGTGTTTTGAAGATGATCAGTCTAATGGCTTTTAACTGACGTGAGTAATTTGTGACACAATTTTCATTTTTAGGTGAACTAACTTATTAAAGAACCCATGTAAGTGCTTAATGTGTCCAATTTTCTTTAATGTATTGACATTGTGCTAAAGGAAGCAAGGGTTTAGAGATACATTCAAGCTGTTTTAAAGCATGATTTTTTTTTAAATACTGTATGTCAATTTGGTGATCAAAGATGAGTTTTAAAGGGACATTGTGTAGGAATTTCTCCCATCTAGCGGTGAAATTGTATTTTGCATTCAAACGAATTGTGCTCTCCAGCGCCTCGCTTTTTCAAATGTGTGTTGCATCTACGGTAGCTGTTATATACCAAAAAGCTATGACAGGATGTCTTCTAATAGTACTTCGTCGAGTTTTCCTGCGGGTGAACAGGTTTGTTTTTTCAAACAAACTGCAACTTGACACAACGAACAAACGAATGTTACAGTATGAATTACTGACTGTGAACAACACTGGGCAGTGACAAGTGCCTCTCACTGCTCTGCTCTGCTCCTCCGTTTCTGCTGCTTTCAGTTACGTGACGCTGGCTCTGAACGAAAACGCGTTGGCCTAGTACTTTATGACCCTCTCTGCTTTTATAGTTTTTCAAGATGGCGGAACTACATGGAAGCCTCCGTGGACCTACCCGTCACGTTTATATAAATATCGTCGCTGCCCGATGAAACTCACGTATGTCCAAAACGGTTACTTTTCAGGAAGTGAAAAAAACACCGTAATTCAAAAGCAGTTGAACGTAGAGGTGTCATACTTGGTACGGCATCTTTAAATGTAACCATAGTCTTGCCAGTGTAATGATATAATCCACATTTGACCAAAATCGAGTTTAAATGGACATACGTGCATATTTTACAGTAACGGTGGTCGATACGCGTTCTTCCGTTTATTAATTAGAATGGCCAAGTCGCGTTTCATATTGACAGATGAATAGGCTACGCTCAGTTTATTAAATAGCCAACGTCTCAGTTTATTAAATACGCTCAGTTTATTAAATGTCTCTTGCAAACTATGAAGGGACAATGAATCAATACACTCATTGCTGAACCCAGGGCCGGCGCGTGCTATGTAGCCTACAAAAGTATACAGCCATTTCTGTTTTTTTCTTTTAAACGAAAAAACAAGCTTCACCCTTTTTTTTACATTTCATCTTTCATTCCGAAATGAACGAAAAAGTACACCGACCCAACATGTATTAGCCTTTTTACCCTCAACGTTATCAATCTAAATAAATCTTGTTTTTCTTTGTTTAAATTTCTGTTTTTTTTCTTTATTTAATTTTCGTTTTTTCTTTATTTAAAATGTGTTATTCTATATTTAAATCTACCCTTTACTGTGTCAGTAATTTATTAGTCAGAAAAATATTAGACTATAAAAGTAGACTATTAAGTTAACAGACCTGAGCGTTAACATCTCCACAATAAACAGTGACAATTACTTTGTCTAGACCATTTACCGGTAAATAACAGTTGTGAATATATTGCGAATATATAATAAACTTGAACAGTTTATCAAAAACAAACATTTGCTGATACTTTACCTCACAGAGTTATTCGGCTATACAATGCTGTCTGAGCTTCCAGAGACGCTTAGACCTGCGAGATGCCTCAGGGCGGGAGATACGCGGCGTGATTGACAGCTTTGACACCAAATGGATATACGTGAAAATCAGATGACATGATTTCACAACTTTTCATTGGTCATTTAGACATGTGAAGCATACTGTATACGGAAATTAACCTGGACATTCTATCCGTCGAAAAATCTCAAAATCGGCTAAATGGACATATGCGGTTTTCATCGGACAGCGACAATATAATAAATTCTTCGTTTACGAGGATAAGTCAGATAATTGGCAGAGGTATTTGTTCACCATTGAGGACATATTTATGAATAAAAATATTGATTTTAGATAATAAAATACCTAAAAAACTACACATTGTCCCTTTAAGGGATATAATTATTGACTTCAGGGGAGAACAAAAACTGGGTGGGACACAAAGAACAGGCACATCAAAGGCCCTTTGTCCTTTCTTTTAATAATTTTATCGATTCATTTTCATTTTTGGGGCACTTTAAGGACACCTGTAGAGCACAGTTCATTTATCTGTAGAAGAAGCCTCAGGGGACTGGTTAAGGAAAAGCAACACATATCATTAGCATTCTCAGAGACATATAAAGCTGAAAAATTCAGGATTAACTCCCCAAGTGCTGACATGCTCTACTTCTGTCAACATGTTATGAAGTCACAGCAGACATTACATAAATCACAGCTCCACCGGTACTTAGACCAATAAATGCATTTACATAAATTAGCTCATTCATAATTCACATTCCTAATGCACACTGTCCTCCTATTAATGATTGTTAGGTTCAGTTACACAAAACACGAAGAATAGCTTTCACTCTGACTAACTCATTCATGTCCTCTCTCGCTGGTTTATCCACCCATCCATTCATCCATCAACCCTACCTCCCACATTGATGGAAAAATTACCATTAGCATGACAGCTTTTGCGCGAATCTTGCTGGTGAATCGTCATGTGGCCAAAGTCTTTGCTGGCCAGCAGCAAGTGAAGCAGAAAATCGTATTCCAGAGCAATTTAAATTTCCTCCCATGCATAGTTAATAAAACACTGCTTAGATATTTGATGACAGAGAATGCATGAGCTGATGTGATGTGATGTGATGTGAAGTGATGTAATCCACCAGCAGGACTATCAAGAATTCAATTTCATTTGAAAGTTCCATAATGAAATGAGGCCTTGTGTCAAATTAGAGATGTTATACTTTAAATATGTAATATAATGGCCTGTTTTGTATAGAATCTCATTCTTGTTGATAAATAAAATAATGTTTTTTATTTTTCAAGTCAGTAGTTTGAGGTGGATGGGTCAACATTAATTTGTTACCATGGGTAAGTTTAAGGAATATTTAACTTAAACATTAACAAACAAACCATAATTTAAGCCACAGATAACATTCCCCTTTATTTGTATGTGAATAGGATCATAATGCTATGATGGGTCATTGGTCAAGGGATAGTTGAAACTGAAACTTCTGTCATCATTTACAGAATGTTAATATTATAACTCTTGTTATTACAAACTCATACGTGTTTCATTCATTTTTGGAACACAAATAAAAACATTGTATTCTCTCAAATTCATTACACCAAAATTCAAGGCTTCAGAAAGTACATTAATTTTATTTTTTTTAAAAACTCATATTAACCGAGCATTCTTACTCAAGTCTTCTGAAGAGACTGTCACGGTCACCAGTTAGTCACCAACTCCTCTCTACATTTCCCATCATCGTCCCTGGCCCTCACCTGCATCCACTTCCCAATCACAGAGATCGCTGTCTCCTGTCACCAATCTTCACTGATCATCATCCAGCACTATATAACTCTTCCCACAGCAGTTCACTATTGTTTGGTCTCATCGTTCCTGTCACGGATTGAGCCGTGACGTGCTCACGCAGCGCGCAGCTAGCCAAACGCCGGCGCTATCATTCAAGCTGTCCTGCCGCTATTCTCCGTGTCATACTAATGTCATTGCCACTTACTCTGTTCTAGTCCAGGTTCACTATTCATAATGTCATTTACCACACTTCGCCATAAATGCTAGCTAGCAAATATTTGTGCATGACTCCAAACCTATATTACGCAAACTTTACCTTGTCATTGTTATTGCACATCTGTATCAACGTCTTCTGGTATCAAATAATGAAAATATCCACACTGGCTGTCAAACTTTTCATTTATTTAGTTAAACTTTGTAATTTCATCTCTGTACACAGTTAACCCACCACGGTCCCGAACTCCGGTTCAACTTCCTGGTTTCGCGTGGGTAAGCCGAGGGGATGTTCCACTAGGTTGAAATAGAGGGGTTTCGCGGGTAAAAATTACCATTAGCATGACAGCTTTTGCGCGAATCTTGCTGGTGAATCGTCATGTGGCCCAGGTGGTGGCCCTGGTGGTGTGAACCATTGTTGCAGGGGTGTTTTTTTTTGTTTGTCACTAATATGGGTTTTCTCTCTATAAATGTGATGTTGGTGGGAGGGGAAAAAATTTGGTATGTGTTTGTATATTTGTTGGTGTTGTTTAATTTAGTATTTGGTTATTTTTGTGTGATTACAGGGTTAATTATTTTGTTAGCAATCGGCCGATCTAGTGGGTGGGGCTACAGCTAGTTATAGGCTGTATTAGGCCCCATGGCTTCAGTTTGTGAGGGGGTGATGCAAGGAGAAAGACCTGTGACATGGTATTTGCTGTCTGGTAAAGTGTGCAGGGTCCTGAGAGACATAGCCTGGCAACTGAATGCCTATTTGTTTTCTTTTTTTTTTTAACAGTTTTTGTTTTGCATTTTTTGACTATCCTGACGCTATAAATACTTGCACGTATTTGGGAAAACTGTATGTGAAAAAAAAAATAAAAATAAACAAAAGACTTTCTTAGAAGACCTGCCTCCTCCCTGACTCCGCCCTCGGTTATCTTGCCACATTTGGTGTCAGAAGTGAGATTAAGGAGTCAGGCGGAGGTGAAGTATTACAACAAGCCAAGATGTCCAACAGAAGGGAGAAGAAGAAGACGGAAGAAGATGGGGCGATAGGGGGTGACAATACAGAGACCACGCCAGAACCCGCCACAACTGATCCTGCTATCAACCGGATGGCGAAGATGTTCGAATCCTTTATGGAGGTGCAACGGGCCAGAGATGAGCGGCTGGAGAAGGAGTCATCCAGGCAAGCCCATCAGTTCCAAGTCCTCACCCATCAGGTGACTACAGCTGGATGTGGAGGTAAC
The DNA here is from genome assembly GCA_026230005.1 of Gila orcuttii. NCBI lineage: Eukaryota > Metazoa > Chordata > Actinopteri > Cypriniformes > Leuciscidae > Gila > Gila orcuttii. The sequence continues at coordinate 31,434,285 of JAPDVR010000002.1, read as the reverse complement.
TCGGGAACGGGGGACCATACCGCTTCCACCGGACCTACAGGAGCCTACACATGAGCCACCATCAACCCCCAGTCGACGGCCTAGAGGCTACGAACCAAAGATGGATAAACTGGAAGACTCTGATAACATCGAGCACTACCTAACCACCTTTGAACGGCTTGTAACCGTCTTTGACTGGCCAAAGGAGGACTGGACCATTTATCTCATTCCGCTCCTGACTGGCAAGGCCCGGAGTGCATTTGTAGCTATGGATCCAAAGAGTACTGGATTATGACCTTCTAAAGGAGGCAGTGCTAAAAAAAATATGAGATCAACTCAGAGACATATCGCCTGCAGTTCAGAGCCTTGGAGACCAGCCCGGAGGAGACGCCACAAGAGCTTTACGTTCGGCTGAAGGATCTCTTCTACAAGTGGGTCAAGTACGACCAGAGCAGCAAGGAGGACCTCATGGAAACTATGGTGCTGGAACAGTATCTCAGAGTCCTCTATCCAGAGGTGAAGACCTGGGTCAAAGAGCACAACCCAGCAACTGCAGCTGAGGCGGCTAGACTGGTGGAGAACTTTGTGGCGGCACACAGAGGCCCCGGGGGCTACCGTTATGCTGGAATGCTGGACAGACAAGTCTGGGGTAAGTCTGTTGGGGCTGGTAGAGGAGTGGAGTTTGAAGCTACCCCTGGCCACAATAGAAACACACGGCCTCTTCCCCCAGATAGTGGCAAGCCCCAGGGCATATCATGTTTTAATTGTGGTAGGGAAGGTCATAAGAGCCCCTTTTGCCCCCTCAGGAAGTCTAAGTACACTCACCTGTGTTATATTCCAAACCCCACCCCACCCTTGAAGCCCCAGCAGAACAGGGAGCCTGTTATACCCATCGAGATTAATGGCAGGTTGGTCACAGGTCTTATAGACACGGGCTGTTCACAGACATTGGTGCAAGCTGATCTAGTTCCCCAGGAGTTCCAGAACTTTAATGACAAGCTTACTGTCTTTTGTGTTCATGGTGATCAGACCAAGCACAGTACAGCGGATGTGTATGTTAGAGTGTGTGGTCAGACATACCTACTTAGGGTAGGACTAGTCCCTAAACTCCCCTATCCAGTGTTGTTGGGGCAGGATCTCCCAGTACTGCCGGAACTAGTGAGCAAGACTGCTTGGTGTGGGGTAGTCACTAGGGCTATGACCAGGGACCAACACCAAGAAGATCTGTCCGAATTGCCTTATTGTGGAGAGGATATTCCAGTACAGCCCACATACACTAGGGAAGAGAGGTATGAGAGGCGCAGACAAATGGTTGGAGAGATTTTAGAACATTCCCACATGCAGCCAGAGTCAGAGGTTGATTCCCCGAGTTTGTCTGAGACGGATGTAACTTTTAGGGTTGATCTTGCTAAAGAACAGAGGGCAGACCCCACCCTGAGCCCATTGTTTAAGAAAGCAGAGGATGGTTTTTGTTTTGTTCCTGCACTAGGAAAAGAAGGGTACATTTTGCAGAATAGCCTCCTTTATAGGCAGAGTGAGGAGGGACTTCAGCTAGTGGTGCCCCATAAATTTAGAAAAGAGGTGCTGGAGCTGGGTCACACTATACCATGGGCTGGACACTTGGCTTATATGAAAACACTGCAGAGAATAGGCAAGCGTTTTTATTGGCCAGGGCTATTTGGAGAGGTAAAGAGCTTTTGTAAGTCCTGTCCCCAGTGCCAGCTATCGGGAGGCAAAGGCCTTGCCCATGCCCCTTTAATGCCCTTACCGGTGGTAGACACTCCCTTTCAACGGATAGGAATAGACATAGTTGGTCCCCTGGAGAGGAGCAAGTCATGGAACAGATTCATTTTGGTTATCTGTGACTATGCGACCAGATACCCAGAAGCTTTTCCGATGAGGGAGGTCACGGCCAAGAAGGTTGCTACGGCCATGTTAAACCTGTTCTCCATGGTAGGGATTCCCCGGGAGGTGCTAACAGATCAGGGCCCCAACTTTATGAGCAAATCTCTCCGGCAAGTGTATGATCTGTTAGGGATAAAAAGAGTCAGAACCACTCCTTACCACCCACAGACAGATGGACTAGTTGAGCGGTTCAACCAGACCCTTGTGAACATGCTCAGGAAGTTTGTGGATGACACTGGAAAGGACTGGGACCAGTGGCTACCTTACCTGCTGTTCGCATACAGGGAGGTCCCTCAGGCATCAACAGGGTTCTCACCCTTCGAGCTCCTGTATGCACATCAGGTTCGAGGTCCACTGGATGTGTTGAAGGAGACCTGGGAAGGAGAGACCTCAGGCAAGATGGACATCATCTCCTATGTCCTGAAGATGAGGGAGAAGTTGGCAGTGGCAACTGCTATGGCTCAGGAGAATCTCCAGAGGGCACAAGGTCGGCAGAAGGCATGGTATGATCGGTCAGCCCGTACACGCTGTTTCCAGCCTGGCGAGAAGGTCCTGCTGTTGTTGCCAAGCTCAGACAACAAGCTGCTTGCAAAATGGCAGGGGCCCTATTCTGTGACCAGGAAGATGGGACAGGTGACCTACGAAGTCCACATGCCAGACCGGCGCAGGAAACATCAGGTCTTCCACGTCAATATGCTAAAGAAGTGGAGTGAGAGGCCGGAGCCGACAGTGTCTGCAATGCTAATCCGTGCGGTTGAGGAGGAGGAGGAGTACAGCGAGCAGTACCTGCCTGGCCATGAGGAGAAGAGCAAGTTGGATCTGAGTCATCTGCCGGAGGGTCGACAGCGTGAGCTTAGCCACTTCTTACCTGAAGACCTCTTTGTAGAGAGACCAGGACGGACAGCGTTGGTGGAGCACCGGATTGTGCTGAAGGACGAGCAGGTTACATGGAGCGCCAGCCACATTCCAGCGCCTGATGGACAGAGTCCTCAGGGGGACGGAGGGCTTTGCCGCCGCCTACCTGGATGACATCGTCATCTACAGTGCCAGCTGGGTGGAACATTTGCGTCATCTACAGCATGTCCTCTCCTTGGTAAAGGAGGCGGGCCTGACCATCCACCCGAAAAAATGTGCCTTGGCCAAGGAAGAGACTTCCTACCTTGGCTTTGTGCTAGGCCGAGGTGTCATCCGCCCTCAAGTAGGGAAGGTGGAGGCCATCATGGCTGCAGAGCGACCAACCACCAAGAAACAGGTGCGTTCCTTTTTAGGGCTGGTGGGTTGGTACAGACGCTTTATTCCGAATTTTTCTGAGAAAGCTGTTGTGTTGACTGAGTTGACCCGCAAATGTCAGCCAAATAAGGTTGATTGGACTGAGGAGTGTGAGGCAGCTTTTAAGGACTTGAAGGGCTCCTTGTGCGAGGAGCCTGTGCTCCTCAGCCCAGACTTTGAGAAGCTTTTCACGGTGCAGACCGATGCCTCGGAGAGAGGGTTGGGGGCTGTTCTGTTGCAGGGGGACAGTAGACAACTCCAACCGGTGGCCTACATTAGCCGTAAGCTGCTGCCGAGAGAGTGTAACTACTCCACGGTGGAGAAAGAGTGCCTGGCAATTAAGTGGGCGTTGGACTCCTTCAGATACTATTTGCTTGGGCGCAAATTTGTTCTGGAGACTGATCACCGAGCATTGTCTTGGCTGGGACAAATGAGGGATTCCAATGCAAGGATCACACGGTGGTTCTTGGCGGTTTAGCCATTTGACTTTGACGTTTTGTACAGGGCGGGGAAATTAAACTGTACAGCGGACTTCCTGTCTAGGATGCCACAGTGGGCATCTCCAGAAGGGGGAGGAAATGTCACGGATTGAGCCCTGACGTGCTCACGCAGCGCGCAGCTAGCCAAACGCCGGCGCTATCATTCAAGCTGTCCTGCCGCTATTCTCCGTGTCATACTAATGTCATTGCCACTTACTCTGTTCTAGTCCAGGTTCACTATTCATAATGTCATTTACCACACTTCGCCATAAATGCTAGCTAGCAAATATTTGTGCATGACTCCAAACCTATATTACGCAAACTTTACCTTGTCATTGTTATTGCCCATCTGTATTAACGTCTTCTGGTATCAAATAATGAAAATATCCACACTGGCTGTCAAACTTTTAATTTATTTAGTTAAAACTTTGTAATTTCATCTCTATACACAGTTAACCCACCACGGTCCCGAACTCCGGTTCAACTTCCTGGTTTCGCGTGGGGAAGCCGAGGGGATGTTCCACTAGGTTGAAATAGAGGGGTTTCGCGGGTAATTGGTGGTGTGAACCATTGTTGCAGGGGTGTTTTTTTTTGTTTGTCACTAATATGGGTTTTCTCTCTATAAATGTGATGTTGGTGGGATGGGGAAACGTTTGGTATGTGTTTGTATATTAGTTGGTGTTGTTTAATTTAGTATTTGGTTATTTTTGTGTGATTACAGGGTTAATTATTTTGTTAGCAATCGGCCGATCTAGTGCGTGGGGCTACAGCTAGTTATAGGCTGTATTAGGCCCCATGGCTTCAGTTTTTGAGGGGGTGATGCAAGGAGAAAGACCTGTGACATGGTATTTGCGGTCTGGTAAAGTGTGCAGGGTCCTGAGAGACATAGCCTGGCAACTGAATGCCTATTTGTTTTCTTTTTTTTTTTAACAGTTTTTGTTTTGCATTTTTTGACTATCCTGACGCTATAAATACTTGCACGTATTTGGGAAAACTGTATGTGAAAAAAAAAAAAATAAACAAAAGACTTTCTTAGAAGACCTGCCTCCTCCCTGACTCCGCCCTCGGTTATCTTGCCACAGTTCCCTCAAAGAACCCTTACCTGCACGATACCTGCACGATACCTGCACAAACTATTTGTCTTCAGTCATCTGCATCCTTCATCCTTCATCAGTCATCTGCCTCGATTTCCATTTCAGAACATGCAACAGATAAGACCATTATTCATCCAGAACACTATATTCTTCAGTTACTCACCTGCTTCCATCGTTGCTATCACATAATTCTGCAAATATACCTGTTGATCACCTGTGTGAATCCTTCTGTTTCATGACAGAGACATGATATCTTGGTAACACTTTACAGTAAGGTTCATTAGTTACCATGAACTAAGAATGAACAATACTTACAACATTTATTAATCTTAGTTAATATTAATTTCAACATTTACTAATACATTATTAAAATCAAAGGTTGTGTTTCTTAACATTAGTTAAACTAAAATGAACAAACGAGCTGGATTTTGATCAATTAACATTAACAAAGATTAAGAAACTGTAACTGTCACAGTCCTCGTCTGCACCTGTCTGTCTTAACTACACTTCCCAGAATCCCTCGTGTCTCCACACCTGAACTCACTCCCTCATTACCCACCTGTTCATCGTCATCATCATCTGTGTCACCTGTCCTCACTTCGTTAGTGTTCATTTGTATCTGTATTTAGTCTCCTTCTGTTCAGGTAGTCTTTGTCAGTTCTCGTCTGTAAACGTCTATGTTATGTAGCATTAAGGTTACTTTGTTCATAGTTATGTTTAGTGTGTGTTATCCTGCCTGTATGTACCTGTGAGTAAGATATATAGTAAATCGTTTGTATTGGAGCCTTTGGACTTTGAGTCATCTTCAATCTACACCACACCGTGACAGAAGAACCGACCGCCCTATGGACTACGGGGTAAAAATCATCGTCCTGGCTGAGAAAAGCCAACACTTCCTCTCGTGCGTCAAGGGGTTTGTCTGTATTGCCATCCACAGCACCCTTGACGACGAGAGGTTGTGTACATTGTTCCAGATCGGGGCCACCTATCACCACCAGATCGACCTCCCAGACACCACCGGACTGAACTGGAGGGAAACCGTTATCCGGTGTCTGGAGAGTGTCGATCCCCGATCTGGAACACTACCTTCCAGCCCCGAGCCTTCACCGCTGGTCCCGTCCAGCCCCGAGCCTTCACCGCTGGTCCCGTCCAGCACAGAGCCTTCGTCGCTGGTCCCGTCCAGCCCAGAGCCTTCGCCGCTGGTGCCGTCCAGCCCAGAGCCTTCGCCGCTGGTTCCGTCCAGCCCAGAGCCTTCGACGCTGGTTCCGTCCAGCCCAGAGACTCCTTCACCGCTGTTTCCGTCCAGCCCAGAGACTCCTTCACCGCTGTTTCTGTCCAGGCCCGAGCCTTCACCGCTGGTCCCGTCCAGCACAGAGGCTTCGTCGCTGGTCCCGTCCAGCACAGAGCCTTCGTCGCTGGTGCCGTCCAGCCCAGAGCCTTCGCCGCTGGAGCCGTCCAGCCCAGAGACTCCTTCACCGCTGGTTCCGTCCAGCCCAGAGACTCCTTCACCGCTGGTTCCGTCCAGCCCAGAGACTCCTTCACCGCTGGTTCCGTCCAGCCCAGAGACTCCTTCACCGCTGGTTCCGTCCAGCCCAGAGACTCCTTCACCGCTGGTTCCGTCCAGCCCAGAGACTCCTTCAACGCTGGTTCCGTCCAGCCCAGAGACTCCTTCACCGCTGGTTCCGTCCAGCCCAGAGACTCCTTCACCGCTGGTTCCGTCCAGCCCAGAGACTCCTTCACCGCTGGTTCCGTCCAGCCCAGAGGCTCCTTCACCGCTGTTTCCGTCCAGTCCAGAGATTCCTTCACCGCTGGTTACGTCCAGTCCAGAACACTGTCCTGACACTGTCACTCTCCCCAAGTTCTTTTTGTCACTCTCTCCACCCCTGTTCTTCTATGGCGTGAGGCCACGCCTACTGGGAGGGGGGAGTAATGTCACGGTCCTCGTCTGCACCTGTCTGTCTTCGTCTTCACTACACTTCCCAGAATCCCTCGTGTCTCCACACCTGAACTCACTTCCTCATTACCCACCTGTTCATCGTCATCATCATCTGTGTCAATTGTCCTCACTTCATTAGTGTTAATTTGTATCTGTATTTAGTCTCCTTCTGTTCAGTTAGTCTTTGTCGGTTCTCGTCTTTAAACGTCTATGTTATGTAGCATCAAGGTTACTTTGTTCATAGTTATGTTTAGTGTGTGTTATCCTGCCTGTATGTACCTGTGAGTAAGATATATATATATATATATATATATATATATATTAGTAAATCGTTTGTATTGGAGCCTTTGGACTTTGAGTCTTCTTCAATCTACACCACACCATGACAGTAACAAATGTATTGCTCATTGTTAGTTCATGTTAGTTAATATGTTAACTAATGTACCTTATTGTAAAGTTATACCGATATCTTTGAACAGATTGATATACAATGAACGGATTCAGTTTAGACTTACACATATTGTGAACAGAAGCTCAATGATTCTTTATTGACTTAACCCTCTGATCTTCATTTGGGATGACACCCGTGGTCTTTGGGGCCCCAGGCAACAACGTGTAATTTTGTAACATAATAGTTTTTTGTTTTTTTTTACAAATTTAATTGTACATTTATTCACGTGTTTATTCCACATTTGTGCAGTTTTTGGAGGATTTATGATATATTTTATATATGATATATAGAGCTCCACTATATGCTATTTGACTAACTGAAAGATATGTTTTAGAAATAAATAAAAATGTTTTTCAATAAGGTTACATTTATGATTATCAAACCTGAAAAAGATAAAAGTTGAGTTTTTAGAGTTTATCATTTATTTCAATCTTCTTTTTTCATATAATTGTACAAATGTAATCTACACTTCAGTTACTTACTGTACAGTCCCTCCAGAAAAACGCGATTATGCGATCGCATGATTTAGTGCATAATCAGCCAAAGTCCGCATACTTATGCGGGGGCCGCATTTTTTCAAATACGCCGCACTTTCGCCGCATACATTGCAAAATATGCGGGGGCTTGCGTGATTTTATAATCCCCGCATTTTCGTTGCAAAAAAGTCACATATATCTTAGAAGAAAGTTGAAAAATGTTGCGTTTGCTTCACACAAGAGCAGCCATTTCCCCCTGTTGCCATGGGAATGTTATGAAGTGACGTAATTACGCGACGTGAACATCATCGAAAAGCTGTAAAACAGGAGCACACTTTTTATATTTTATTCATTTTTACAGACGTTGTAGCATATTCCTTTTGTAAAGCTACAGAACTTGTTTGACTCATCAATGTTTTGTAAGTTTGATGTTTTTATTTAAGTCTGAAATAAAACAAGATGAGAACTGAAATATTCCAGCACTTTCTGTGATGTAGTATGCTTGCTTATCATAGGAAGTAATAAGAAATGACTCTTTACATTAAGGAAGTAGCCTAGTGAGAACAAGAGCCGTTTTTCAATATGCGTTCTTGTCTGTACTTGTGTTCTTGTGGACTTGTGAAACGTCATCAGTCGCTGCCCAAGTACTGTCCCAATTCAAAGTTCACATCTAGCCAAGTCCAGTTCAAATCCCGGGATGTGTTCTTGATCCGCCCCTTTTACCGAGGATGCATCGAGAGGTGACTTGTGCGCACTTGAGACAGCCATGTATCCCAGAATGCATCTCGCACCATCTAGCAAGCGTCAATACCAGAGGAGAAAACCCGCGTAATATCAAAATATTACTGTTATTGTGTCATGAAATGTAATTTTAAGAGTGTTTCAGGCAAGAATGTAGTTGTTTAAAGCTCAAATCTGTGGTTTGTTTATAAAGATAGCGCCTATTTGAAAAATTGATCTGACGCTTTCAGAGTTGTAAGATCCAGGCGATCACCGGGAGTTCAGTGCTCATTAACCCCGACTGGAACAGCTTTTCCTCGGCTAGTGCTTCTGACGTGTGCCGCTGGCTCTGGTGTCTCTAGTCTAGTGGATAAACATGACGTATATTCGTCTTGTGTCGATCTTTGGTCTTACTCATTAATCTATATTTGTTCCATGGCAAATAGTTTTGGCTGAGGGCAAAGTGAAGTTTCATAACTTTATATATTTAGGCTATTTAACTTTAACTTTGTAGCCTAATTGTTTGCTTAATTTCTCATTGTAAGTTAGCTTCTTATAGCCTACCTTTATACTGGATATTATTGATCAGTAAAAATGACATTTAACAAAAAGAGACAGGGTTGTTTTTTATTTTATATACTTTAAAATAGATATATATTTTTATATTTATTTTCACATTCTCTTCACTATATGTAAAATAAAATGACACAACCCTGTCTCTCTTTGACAAATGGCAATAAAAATCAAGAATGTTTCATATTTTTAAAATAAAATAAAAAAGAAGCAGGGTTGTGTTTGAATATTTCATGTTGTTATAAATATGCAGTGAAGATAATTAATGTACACGTTGCCTGAACCACAATTGTGTGGCCATTTAGGCTAATATGTTTAAGATTTTTTTTTTTTTTATGAAAAGAGGCAGAGTGGTGTTTTCTAAAATATTTTGTTTTATTGTTGACGAAAAGAGGCAGAGTTGTAGCATATTTCGTTTGATTGTTGCCTAAGATATACAATTTCGTGTGCTATTTCATCACTCAATTCACTTCTGAGAACATTTGATGTGAGAAATCAACTGTGAAGATTTCAAATATTGGCATTTTTACGAAAATGTATGGCGAGTCGTAAATGTTTGAGTTCTGTATGAGGGTATTGCGCAATACCTGCAAGAACACATCGTCTCAAACTGTCAGCAGCTCTGTGTGCTCGTCACCTTGCAAGTTCATTCTTCCAAGAACAACTAGCAAGAGCGTTCTCCCCAAGAACACAAGTCCGTTCTTTGCATTCTTTGGTTTTGAGAAACACCCAGGGTGTTGGGGAATCACTTTTTTTCTCTCTTTTTCATCAAACCGCAGTTTTTACAAGTTCCCGCAATTTTTGAAAGTTCACGCAATTTTTGCAAGTTCCCGCAATTTTTGAAAGTTCACGCAATTTTTGCAAGTTCCCGCAATTTCATCGCATAAAATTGCATAAATATCCCGCATATTCCATCACATTTTTTAAGAAAACGGGCCCCATAATAGAGGATTTTTGCCCGCAACAATCACAAAACACCTCCGCGTTTTTCTGGAAGGACTGACTGTAACAGAACAGATATGTACAGTTGTATTATATATTCATATATAATTCATATATTATATCAAAATCCAATGAACTGAACAACATAACAAATGAGCAAATAAAGCAGTAACTTTTTGTTTCTTTCTCTCTCCCTATCTCTCTCTCTCTGTCTGTCTGTCTGTCTGTCTGTCTGTGTGTGTGTGTGTGTGTGTGTGTGTGTGTGTGTGTGTGTGTGTGTGTGTGTGTGTGTGTGTGTGTGTGTGTGTGAGAGAGAGAGTGTTCACGTTGTCGATGTGTCAGTGTCTCCAAATTTATTTTTGTGGTGGTTCCGCATTTTGGACTATTTTATGTGACAAATTATAATAGAGCAGTTTTTATAGTCTCACAAATTTATTCTTCTATGTGTGTGTGTGTGTGTGTGTGTGTGTGCATGATAATTTTGCATAGTAAATATTTTTAGCTCTGTTAGAAGTGTGCCACTTTAATTCTGTCTATGCGTGTTCTGTGTTGTTTCTGATTTTGATGATGAATTTTGTCCATTTTCTATGCGGGGTCTCTGGAGATGTGGTTTCTGGTCTCTTTTGATGTTCATGTCATGTATTTGTACTCAATATATAATATAACTGTACATATCTGTTCTTTTACAGTTAGTTACTGAAGTGTAGATTACATTTGTACAATTATATGAAAAAAATAAGATTGAAATAAATGATACTCTAAAAACTCAACTTGTATCCTTTTCAGGTTTGATCCTAATGTAACATTATTGAAGAAAAAAAATCAGTACAAAAAAATGCTAAACTTTGACAAAAAAGTCATTTTTATTGTTAGAATTGTGATTTCATCATATTTAGATATGAATCCAACTGGAAAAACCTTTGAAAAGATATCTTTCAGTTATTTAAATAGCAAATATCATATAGTGGAGCTCTATCGCCATCTAGTGGCTAAAATTATATTTCTTTACTTTTAAAACGTCTACGGTTACGTATGTAACCCTCGTTCCCAGAGTAGGGAACGGAGACGTTACGTCGGATGACGACGAATGGGGTTTCGCTTAGAAAGCCTATCAACTTCGAGTATTACAAAACGAGCCAATGGCAAAGAAATGCCATGGGTCTGCGGAATTTGCATGACGTAACTCCGCCCCACCTCGTGGGTATAAAAGGAGGAAGTCCGCAACAGCAGTTTATGTTTCTTCGCTGAGGAGCCAAGACTGAGCTCAGGCGATCCCCGCGGTACAGCGGAAAGTGGCAGGAAGACGTAACGTCTCCGTTCCCTACTCAGGGAACGAGGGTTACATACGTAACCGTAGACGTTCCCTTTCGTTGTCACTCCGAGTTACGTCGGATGACGACGAATGGGGTTACCAGTCTAATCACGCCACCTTCTCAGCTGTCTTCCAGTGCCCTGCGTAAATCTGAGATCCCTGTCGTGAGACAAGCACGGACGAAGGACTCCTATTTAACACAGGAATACCAAGGTACACTGGGGAGCATATCCACGATTTTAGAGGAAATATGCAATTATTGCCAACCCAGAGGGGGGGGACTTAGAGAGTACACATATGGCCCGAAGGAAACATATGGAGAACACTGGGGTGTCCAGCCGCAGGTGGAATGTTTCAACCCCAGGGGTGGCAAGGTGGCTTGCCGAGGGAAAGACACATGCTCAGAGAGGCTTACAGTGGAAATACACATGTGGGGGTCGCTCAGGGGAGGGACCATGCACACGGGAGGCACCTAGCCGACGCGCAGGCAAGAGACACTGGCGCCGACGTCAGGAGTGCTGGAGGAACTCAGGGCTTTCGGGGAAGCTGAGCGGGTCCGGTACTAGCTAGTTGAAGCGAGTACATGCGAGGACACTGGCTCCACTCGGAGATTATAGAATCTGGCGAATGTGTTAGGTGTCGCCCAGCCTGCAGCTCTGCAGATGTCTGTTAGCGAGGCGCCATGCGCTAGAGCCCAAGAGGATGCCACACTCCGGGTGGAGTGGGCCGTCACACCAAGGGGGCACGGTTGACCTTGCTGCTGGTATGCCAAGGCAATGGCGTCCACTATCCAGTGAGACAACCTTTGCTTGGAGAGAGCCTTTCCCTTCAGCTTCCCACCATAACAGACAAAGAGCTGGTCTGAGGTCCTGAAACACTGCGTCCTGTCTACATAGGCGCGAAGAGCGCGTACTGGACAGAGCAGTGCCAAGGCTGGGTCTGCCTCCTCCGGGGGCAGCGCTTGCAGGTTCACCACCTGGTCCCGAAAGGGAGTGGTAGGAACCTTGGGCACATATCCGGGCCGGGGTCTCAGGATCACGTGAGAGAAAGCCGGTCCGAATTCCAGGCACGCTTCGTCGACGGAGAATGCGTGCAGGTCCCCTACCCTCTTGATGGAGGCCAGTGCAACCAGGAGCGCTGTCTTCATAGACAGGAACTTAAGCTCAACTGATTGCAGAGGCTCAAAGGGAGTACTCTTCAGGGCAGTTAGAACCACTGAGAGGTCCCAAGAGGGAACGAGAGGAGGGCGAGGAGGATATAGTTTCCTCGCTCCTCTCAGGAACCTGATGACCAGGTCGTGCTACCCTACCGACTTACCTTCGACGGGGTCATGATGTGCGGCAATGGCGGCAACATAGACCTTAACCCTCTGAGGTTGGCTATCGCGCCGGTCTCGCTTTTTTTCTTATCAGTGCAAAAGAAACTCAAAATACTCTGTTGATTTTGATCTTACATATTAAGTGTTGTACATCATTCGATCCTGATAAGTGTCTATTTTTTTTCTGGATACTCACAATAAAAACAAAGTGTTGTGCTTTTCGCCAAATAAAGAAAAACAAACATGATGCGCGTTCTGCCTTCTCTCTGTCAGTTAAGTCCATTCTGAAACGCGTCCGAAAATTAACTGTAATTTCGCGAATACTTGTCATACAGGCACGAGTGTTTTTCCATAATGAAGCTTGAACTCTCTTCTTTTAAATGAATTAATTTATATAAAAAACAAATATTCTCAGTTTATGTAATCTGTATGAAAAGAGAGAGATGTCAGTATTTTTCTTTCCAGCTCATTATACCTCATTACGCTTTAATGTGCCACGCCCACGGAGAGCGCGCCGGTATTCAAACGCAAATGATCTAAGGCAAGCCATTCAAACATGCCAACGCCCACCAGCTGGATTATAAAACACATCGTGTTTAGTAAGTATCTTGTACAGCTGTGTACACAGTATTATTCCTCACAGCGAAAGGATACGCTATCTAATAACCCTGGAATAGAAGTGCTGGTAGTTTCATTTGGAGGAGCAACGTATCCAGCTGATGTAGTAAGTCATTTATTCTTAAGTGCTTTGTTCTAATCGCGATATTGAATAGTGTCTGACTGTAAACCGCAAAAAGACTGTTTAAATATGAATTGCGTGTCTGTGTGTAGGCTAAATGATGAATGAACGGCATGCAGGCGCGCGCGCTTTGTTTACTACAGTTATACAGCGCGTGTCTGTGCCGTTCATTCACTCTCGCACCTACATTAGTAAACGTTATGTTTACATGAACACATCCAAACTATATTGCTATAGCCTATTAAGATGAGTAAAAATAGACTGAAATATGTTGAAATAAAATGTCTGTATAAGCAACAAGCTGCAAATTCACATGTATATACTAATATATCATACACAATATGTTACAGACTAAATATGAATGTTTAGACAAGATTTTGTGATTAGTTTTGGATAGATTATAAAGTTTTGACTGTAAAAAAAGACTACTGTCACATTAAATAGTTAAGCTTTTGTTCACCAATTTCTGCTCATAGTTAAATATACTATAGTATGATTTGTCAAAAATAAAGTAGGTATATTGAATTATCAACTAAGATGTTATTATAGTGTTTGTTCCAATATTCAAACTAATGAATCCTTAGCTTTTTTAATACGTATGATAAAATTTATACTTTTTACAAAGAAATACACTTGAAATATTGTTAAAATTGTAATTGTTATTGTAATTGTAACCTATTTGTAATTGGTTACAATTTCAAATTGTAAAATATGTATATATAGATAATTTCTTTTGTCCTTGCATTCTTTGGGATCCTGTGACTCACCTGTGTGAAAGGGCTAATTAATATGCATCTCATTATAGGGCTCATTTGTGCTATATAGAGTGAATTTACACCTTTGCCATTAACATGTTTATAAATAACTGAAAAAAGCTCAAATGTCAGAGCATGTCAGAACACCTCAAGGACCCCAAAAAACCCTTAGACCTCAGAGGGTTAAGGGTGGAGGGAGACAGCCTTCGCTCCAACCCTTGCTGAAGGAAGGAAAGCACAACGCTGATCGAGAATCTCCGGGGGTCTACTCGGTGAGAAGAGCACCAGTCGACGAAGAGGTTCCACTTCAACGCATAGACGTGTCCCGTGGACGACGCTCTAGCGGAAGTGATGGTAGCCGCCACCGCTGGTGGAAGGGTACTCAAACCTACCTCGAGCCGTCCAGGAGCCACACGTGGAGGCTCCAGAGATCGGGGCGAGGGTGCCACAGGGTGCCCCGTCCCTGAGAAAGAAGATCCTTCCTCAGAGGAATGGGCCAGGGAGGTGCTGTCGCGAGGAGTACAAGTTCGGGGAAGCAGGTCCGGTTGGGCCAATACGGCGCGACCAGAATGACCTGCTCCTCGTCCTCCCTGACCTTGCGCAAGGTCTGCGCAAGAAGGCTCACTGGGGGAAACGCATATTTGCGGCCCGGCTGCCAGCTGTGCGCCAGTGCATCCGTGCCGAGCGTGCCCTCGGTCAGGGAAAAAATACAGGGCGCAATGGGTTGAGTCGTGAGAGGCAAACAGATCTATCTGTGCGTCCCCGAACTGGTCCCAAATCATCTGAACCGACTGGGGATGGAGTCGCCATTCTCCAGGGAGGGGCTGAAGCCGTGAGAGCTCGTCGGCTGCACAGTTCAGCGCTCCGGGAATAAAAATGGCTCGAAGCGACCTCAGATGCTTCTGACTCCATAGGAGGAGGTGGCGGGCGAGTTGTGACATACGGTGGGAGCGTAGACCACCTTGATGGTTGATGTACGCAACAGTCGCGGTATTGTCTGAACGGACTAGCACGTGTTGACCCCGGAGCAACGCCCGGAAGCGGTGCAGGGCAAGACGTACTGCCAACAACTCGAGGCAATTGACATGCCATAGCCGCTGGGGTCCTGTCCAGGAGCCCGCAGCAGCATGTCCATTGCACATGGCGCCCCAGCCCGTGGTGGAGGCATCTGTTGAGACAACAACATGCCGGGAAGCTCGTTCCAGGGGGACACCCGCCCTGAGAAAACTGAGGTTCGACCACCGGGTGAGGAACTGACGGCAGGTCGGAGTAACTGGTACCCGGAGCGTGCCTTGATGCCATGCCCACCTCGGGACTCGGTCACAAAGCCAAAGCTGAAGCGGTCTCATATGAAGCAATCCGAGCGGCGTGACCGCGGCTGCAGATGCCATATGCCCCAGGAGCCTCTGAAAATGTTTCAGTGGAACCGCATTCTTGCTCCTGAGATGTCTCAGGCAAGTCAGCAGTGGCTGCGCGCACTCGCTCGTAAGCTGCGCGGACATGGCGACCGAGTCGATGTCCATACCGAGAAAAGAGATCCTCTGCACGGGGCAAAGTTTGCTCTTCTCCCAATTGACCCGAAGGCCCAGACGAGCTAGGGGCTGGAGCACTAGGTCCCTGTGTTCGCAAACCTGATCTCGAGAGTGAGCTAGGATCAGCCAGTCGTCGATATAACTCAGGATGCGAACCCCGTGCTCCCGAAGGGGAACAAGGGCAGCCTCGACGACCTTCGTGAAGATGCGAGGAGACAGGGCCAGCCCGAAAGGGAGGACCGCGTACTGGTATGCCTGCCCCTCGAAAGCAAACCGTAGGAACGGTCTGTGGCGAGGAAGAATGGAGACATGGAAGTAGGCGTCCTTCAGGTCGATCGCTGCAAACCAATCCCGGGGCCGCACGCATTCGAAAACGCGTTTGGCGGTGAGCATCTTGAACGGCAGCCTGTGAAGTGAGCGGTTCAGCACGCGCAAGTCCAGGATTGGCCGTAACCCACCGGTTTCCTTGGGGACAATGAAGTAGGGGCTGTAGAAGCCGGACCTCATCTCGGCTGGAGGGACAGTCTCGATTGCACCCTTCGCCAGGGGTGCAACCTCTGCTCTCCTGACGGGGGCCTTGCCACCGACCAAAGTGGAGCGGACTCCCCGCAAGCGGGGAGGAGACCGTGCGAACTGAATCGCATAGCCGAGCCTGCCGGTGCGCGCGATTCAGCGGGACAGACGGGGAAGCTCTAGCCAGGCTCCCAGGAACTGAACCAGCGGGATCAAGCGGATGACAGGCGTCCCCCCGGAGGGGCAGTGAAGCGGAGTAACTGGCCCAGACGTGGACGGCATAGCGGTCCGGTGTGGGGGCACAGTTAGCAGCGCGCCCTGGCAGAGGGGGCCAGGGGAGGACCAGGCTGGTCGTCCCGCGGGGGCCTGCTCTGCCAGGGGTCTGGTGACAGAGGGGGACAGGGGCGAAGCGGTCCGTGGACGGCACGCCGTGTCAACCACCTCTGGGACAGAGGGGGACGAGGAGAGCACGGCTAGAGGGCGGCGCTCTGTGTCGTCCGAGAACTCTGTGTGCTCAGAGACGGGAGAGTCAGTTCCTTGCGAATAAGGATTCTTCCCCGGCCCTCCACCGGAGAAAGAAGTGGTCCTGCTACCAACTCCTGGAAAGAACTGAGTCCCATCTCTGGGGAGCCCCTCTCAAGAGCACCACCCAACCCGGCGTGTAGCAGGGGGCGGGGCTGGAGAGGGCTGTGGCGTCCGACCGCGGCCTCCAGAGCGGGGGGGCGCCCTCGGCGGTGGGCAGACCGAGGGACCTGAGCGGATGGCGGGGCCGTCGGGACAGAGTCAACCTCAGCCTGCTCCATCCCCGAGGAGCCCGTCTCAGGAGCGCCGCTTAACCCGGCGTGTAGCGGGGCTAGAGAGGGCTGTGGCGTCCGCCCGCGGCCCCCAGAGCTGGCCCGGGCAGGGTGGGAGCCGGGCAGGGTGGGAGCCGCGGGAGGGCGCCTTCGGCGGTGGGCAGACCGAGGGATCTGAGCGGACGGCGGGGCCGTCGGGACAGAATCAACGTCAGTCTGCTCATGGGCGGCTGAGAGCTGTTGGGCCAGCCCTCAACCGCACCGCCGAAGAGGCGTCCGACATATGGGAATGTCGGACAGACGGGTCCGCGCGACATCCAGCACATCAAACAGGTATAGCCATCGAATGGTGAGCATCACCTGACCCAGGGAGCGTACGGCCACTTTCGTCGCTCGGAGAGCAAGGTTAGTGGCGGCGCGCAGCTCAGTGAAGAGCCCTGGGTCAGTCCCGCCCTCGTGCAGGACCATGAGCATCTGGGTCAGGTAGACCATCAGAATGACCATGGCATGCAGTGAGGCGGCTGCCAGTCCCGTGGCGCTATAGGATCTCGCCACAAGCGTAGACGAAAAACTACAGGCCACGGACGGGTGCTTAGGATTGCGCCGAGAAGAAGCAGTCTGAGGACACATAGCATCGCAACAGAGCGTTCAGCCAGGGGAACCCCAGTGTACCCATGGGCAGCGGCCCCATCGAGGGGAGGAAAGGCGGATGAGATCAGCGAGTGGTCTCTGATCTCATCATGCACGTCTGGGAAGAATGGTATTGGGGTTTGCCGTGGACGAGGGTCGGCGGCCTCACCCAAAAACCAATCGTCCCGGGAAAGCATGGCCGTCATCTCCGGATCAGACTCGACGAGTCGTCACTTCCAGGAAAATCAAACCCACCTAGTGAAGCTTCTACAAACATAGTATCATCCTCTGTAGCTTCAAATGAAACACACGGGCCACCAGAGGGTAGACCCGTGGGAATCACCTGTTCACTAGCGGGCACCGTCATTGAAGAGGGGGGCTGGGGTCGCGGACACATAGTCGGCACCTTGTTCCAGACCATAACCCTCAGGTCACCCTGGCCACCAGCCGAAGAACGGGGGGTGGATGAGGGGACTCTCACTCATGTGAGTTCACCGAGTCTCGACCTTAATGACGCGATGATCATGTTTCCACGGAGAAAACATGAGTCATCCACGAGCGCTGCTCTAGCATGATCAAGCCCAAACATACTAGACAACACTCGTGCCCATCAGAGTCCGATACCAAGCTGCCGCACCATTCATTTTTTTTTTTTTAAATGCACGGGCGAGCCGTCTTTAAAAAGACGTGCCGCGTGCGAGCTCTTTTAGTGAGAGAAAACTCAAGTGTTGAAGCACCCGGGGAGACACGCACCGACTGGCAGACCACTGCAACAGATCAGCAGGAAGCACGCGCTCGCCGTAGATCGCCGTCACACCAACACTCAAGGTACTCGTTTGTAAAGCTGACAATTCAGAGATGGCTTGTGGAGAGAAGAATACACTTGGCTCCGAAGCGAAAACATAAACTGCTGTTGCGGACTTCCTCCTTTTATACCCACGAGGTGGGGCGGAGTTACGTCATGCAAATTCCGCAGACCCATGGCATTTCTTTGCCATTGGCTCGTTTTGTAATACTCGAAGTTGATAGGCTTTCTAAGCGAAACCCCATTCGTCGTCATCCGACGTAACTCGGAGTGACAACGAAAGGGAACTACATTTTCCAAAATATGGGCAAAAATTTGACACAAAACCATGTAAAATTATCCATGTTATCCCCATAAATGAAATTTAGAAATGTGGGTATTATATAAAGTGAATTTTACATAAAAAGCTGTTTTTGTATAAAAACCTATTTAGAAAAACATGTTTTTTAAATTTAAAATATATCATAAATCCTAAAAAAAACTGCACAAACGTGGAGTAAAAACATTAATAAACAGAGTAAACTTACATTTGTAAAAAAAAAAAAAAAAAAACTATTATTCCGTTACAAAGTTACATGTTGTTGCCTGGGGTCTCTGGAGACCCCAAAGAACATGAGTTTGACTATTTTTTTCACGCTAACATAAAAACATATATCATTACAATTTATTATTATTATTATTATTATTATTTGTAGATCTAGAAAGGGTTGAGAGCCGTACAAAGTGTCATGCCATTTGGACAGAATTTTTTTTTAAAAATCAGCAAAAGTCATTTGCGGGTTAAAAAGACACAGAAGAACACCTGGGGCCTAATGTATCAATCTTGCGTACGCACAAAAACTTTGCGTACGCCAGCTTTCACACTCACGGTCGGATGTACTAAGGCCCTGTCCCAAATGGCACACTCCGGACTTGTGGACTTCCTCAGAGTCCACACTTCGGTGACGTCATGTAGTGCAGACCTATAGGGCCCTTAGCGCGAGTCCGCGAGGGCGCATTGAGAGGTATTTTTGGGACAGACTCGATCGTCACGCCGGAAACAGGAAGAAGGTCTCAGCTCAGACGTCGAAGCTGAATAAACTTAAAGGTCATCTCATCAGTCCCTTTATTAGAAAAATATCACAAATATCATTAAAAAAAATTACAGTCTTTAGCATCGAGAACAGGATTTATTTTATTTTCCCAAATCTTATGTCCATGTGAACTACACAGCCTGCTTTTACAGTTCTATAATTGTACATGCCACCTGGGCATTAGAATAGATGTCATGGTTATGTAAATGATCAATACAGTTGTACATAATAATACATAATGTTCAATTTTAACACAAAATTAAAATGTAAATGAGTTTAAGAAAAATGTATAGGTTGCAATATTCATACTACGTTTATATGACTCAGTAAAGCCATGACATTCGGATCTATTTATGTAATGAATCATAATGCGATCGTATTATTTAACACGCTATTATTATGTTTGATATATCAACCACTGGTCGATAATGTTTGTATAAACTGTAAGTAACAACTGGTAAAATGTACGCCTATATCATAAAGCCATGTTTACAGTCCGTGAGCGAAATCTCCTCCCATCCGTTTTCTGATTGGCATTTCGCAAGGATTCCTGGGTAGTTAAAGTGCGTGGAGCCTGCATCTATGCGGGCTTCGTGGAAGACCGCTTCAAGGGTACAAAGGGGGCGCTGCTGAGCACACTTCAGAACGTTAAAATGCTAAATGGGACGGCCTACGGACTCTTAGACTCGGCGAGCACGCGCAACTTAAGTCCACGAGACCGAAAGTCCGCATGAAGTGCGCCATTTGGGACAGGGCCTAACAGTGAAATTAACGTGAGAATGTGCGTTCCTCCACGCCAATTTCATGTCTGGCGTACGTACATTTCTCATAGTTTTTGTTCGTTGGCGACTCTTACAGGCAATGAAGTTAAGTTGCAAACATTACACAACGAATTGTTCTACAAGTCTTTCGCAATACCACCTGTGGGATGCATTGCTATTAATTTGCAATTTATAAAATAATTTACATATATTGTCACACGAGCCTTATGGGAATATTCTATCCATTATGCAATTAAGTAAGAACATATAAAAGCATTATGCAAATTGATACAACCCTTAGTCTATGGCAATGGCAGCTTTGGCCTTATTAGAGGACATTGCTAATGACAGAATCCGAAGAGAACGAGTTTTTAGGGACCACAATGATTTTTTGGCCGGATGACTGCGGTCAAGTGGGCCGCGCGTTGAAAATACACGGTCAAGCCAGCCGCACATTTTTTTTAGTATGCGCGTCTAATTGTGTACTTACGGTATGGGTGCTGGAAGAGGTCAAAATTGATTTTTAGACTCTATTTTTTGCTGTTTTGCATCTTATTAGGACACAATTAATACAATTTCATGATTTTTAAAAAAGAACATAATTTTTATTTTATTTTTTATTATTTTAATGTTTGTAAGCCTATATATGATTTACATTAATTATTACATAATTTATTCATGTTCATATTAATGTTAATTGTCATACATTATTTTTTTTTACATTTTTATTGTTAATTTTAATGTTTTTATACATATTATACATTAATTATTATACTTTATTTACGCATGTTTATGAAATGAAATATTAATGTTATTATCATACATTTATTTTGCATTTTTATTGTTGATTTTAATGTTTGTATATAAAGCATACATTAATTATTATACATCATGTATTAATGTTTATTTATTATTTACTTACATTTTTCATGTTAATGTAAATGACAAATATGATACAACAGGCTTTTGGTGGCTTTTAATTCTGTCAATTATAATTGAATTGCATTCATGAGCAATAAAAACCTTATCTATGAAATATACATTCATACCTAATGTAAGAAATATTGTACTAAAAAACAACAACACACACACACACACACACACTATATATATATATATATATATATATATATATATATATATGATATATATATATATATATATATATATATATATATATATATATACATACATATATATATATATATATTTTTTTTTTTTTTTTTTTACTTTACCTTCTAGCACTTACATGATGTCCCATTTTCAAACACTCATATAAGTAAATCTGACTACTACTGTATTTATTTTCAAGTCATTTTACTAGTTTTGTAGAAAAGTAAAGGCAAACTCAACTTAAACATTTAAGTGCCTTCTAGCACTTACCCCATGTCCCGTGTTCAAACACTCATAAAAATCTTTCTATTATAGGTTTGCTCATTATATCAATATATTCCTGTTCCCATTGACCCTGGCCATTACTGTTATCATTTTCCTATAATTTTACTGTATAGTTTTGAAGAAAAGTAAAGGCAAACTGACCCAATCATCTAAGTGCATTCTAGCACTTACACCATGTCTCATTTTCAAACACTCATAAAAAGTGTTTGTTAATCGGTTTGCTCATTATTTCAATATATTCCTGTTCTGAGTGACCCTGGCTATTACTGTTATCATGCTCATATAATTTTACTGTATAGGTTTGGAGAAAAGTAAAGACAAACTCACCCAATCATTAAAGTGCATTTTATCACTTACACCATGTCCCATTTTCAAACACTCTTAAAAAGTGTTCCTTCATAGGTTTGCTCATTCTTTTAATATATTCTTATTTAGAATGACCCTGACTATTACTGTATTTATTTTCAAGTCATTTTACTGCTTAGTTTGGGAGAAAGGTAAAGGCAAACTCACCCCAAACATCAAAGTGCATTCTATCACTTACACAATGTCCCATGTTCAAACACTCGTAAAAATCTTTCTATTATAGGTTTGCTCATTATTTCAATATATTCATGTTTTTAGTCACCCTGGCTATTGCTGTTATCATTTTCATATAATTTTACTGTATAGTTTTGGAGAAAAGTAAAGGCAAACTCACCTTAAACATCAAAGTGCATTTTATCACTTACATCATGTCCCATGTTCAAACACTCATAACCATCTTTCTATTATAGGTTTGCTCATGATTTCAATATATTTCTGTTCTGAGTGACCCTGACTATTACTGTATTTATTGTCAAGTCATTTTAATTTATAGTTTTGAAGAAAAGTAAAGGCAAACTCACCCCAAACATCAAAGTGCATTCTAGCACTTACACCATGTCTCATTTTCAAACACTCATAAAAAGTGTTCCTTCATAGGTTCACTCAATCTTTTAATATATTCCTATTTAGAGTGACCCTGACTATTACTGTATTTATTTTCAGTCATTTTACTGTATAGTTTTTGAGAAAAGTAAAGACAAACTCACCCAATCATTAAAGTGCATTTTATCACTTACACCATGTCCCATTTTCAAACACTCATAAAAATCTTTCTATTATAGGTTTGCTCATTATTTCAATATATTTCTGTTCTGAGTGACCCTGGCTATTACTGTTATCATTTTCATATCATTTTACTGTATAGTTTTGGAGAAAAGTAAAGACAAGCTCAGCCAGTCATTAAAGTGCATGTTAGCACTCACACCACGTCCCATTTTCAAACATCTTAAAAAGTGTTCCTTCATAGGTTTGCTCATTCTTTTAATATATTCCTATTCAGAGTGACCCTGACTTTTACTGTATTTATTTTCCAAGTCATTTTACTGTATAGTTTTGGAGAAAAGTAAAGACAAACTCACCCAATCATTAAAGTGCATTTTAGCACTTACACCATGTCCCATTTTCCCACTCTTAAAAAGTGTTCCTTCATAGGTTTGCTCATTATTTCAATAAATTACTGTTCAGAGTGACCCTGACTATTACTGTATCTATTTTCATATCATTTTACTGTATAGTTTTGGAGTAAAGGCAAACTCACCCCAAACATCAAAGTGCATTCTATCACTTACACCATGTTGCAAATTCAAACACTCATAAACAGTGTTCCTTCATAGGTTTGCTCATTATTTCAATATATTCCTGTTCTGAATGACCCTGGCTATTACTGTTATCATGTTCATATCATTTTACTGTATAGTTTTGGAGAAAAGTAAAGACAAACTCACCCAATCATTAGTGCATTTTAGCACTTACACCATGTCCCATTTTCAAATACTCTTAAAAAGTGTTCCCTCATAGGTTTGCTCATTATTTCAACAAATTCCTGTTCAGAGTGACCCTTACTATTACTGTATTCATTTTCATATAATTTTACTGTATAGTTTTGGAGAAAAGTAAAGGCAAACTCACCCCAAACATCAAAGTGCATTATAGCAATTACACCATGTTTCCCATTTAAGCCCACCGGCAACTATAGTTGCCGCAGTGTATAGTTGTCATTTTCCTTTTTTAAGAATTTTTTTAGATGTTATCCATGTTTTATTTCTCAATGACATGGAAGCAAACAACCAAATAAAGGATAAAAAAAGGTATTTATTTCCTTCCTGTCACATGAGGCTGTCAACTTCTTACCTCTTCTTCCAAGAAACATGAAGGCAAACCATCCCAAAGAAAGGTAATTATACACACACACACACACACACACACACACACACACACACACATAATCATGAAGGTCTCTAGAATCATCCAAACAAAACAAATCTTACAAGAGATCTATAGTTTTTAAAAAGTCCAAGCGGCAACTATAGTTGCTGGTCGGCAAATGCCTTGTAAGTACATATATCATGGGGAAATGGGGTATACTGTGTTAATAGGTTAATAAATCAATGTTATTGGTCTTGTTTAGTGCTTTTGCTTTCATAATGACCTATTGACTGGATTGGCATCCGATCAAAGAAGTGGTGGTGGGCATACTACAGTTCTTTGTCTTTTGAACCTCCGTCAAGGCGACCAGGCCATTGGGACCTATTTTCAGGACTTTTGTGGACTCAGCCATCAGGTAGATTTTAATGACGTGGTTCTAAAGGACATTTTTCATTTTATGCTGAATGAACCGGTGCGGTCTCGATTACCAGCCCAATACATTGATTATGCCTTGTTGCTGAGTGGTTCCTCATTGAACGCCGCAATTCCACAGTACCCACCAAGCCTGAGCTTCTTCACGTCATGTCGACCGAGCCTGAGATTCTTCAAATCATGTCTGCCGAGCCTGCGTTCCTTCATATCATGCCTGACCAGCCTGATCTTCACGTCATGCCTGACCAGCCTGATCTTCACGTCATGTCTGACCAGCCTGATCTTCACGTCATGTCTGACCAGCCTGATCTTTACGTCATGCCTGATCTGAGAGACTGCTCACGTCAGTCCTGTTGAACGCCACCGTTCCAGAGTTTCATCCCGAGATGGCAGCCGCCGCCATTCCAGAGTCTCGTCCCGAGATGGCCGCCGCCGCCATTACAGAGTCTCATCCCGAGATGGCCACCGCCGCCGTTCCAGAGTCTCGTCCCGAGATGGCCACTGCCGCCGTTTCAGAGTCTCATCCCGAGATGGCCACTGCCGCCGTTCCAGAGTTTCATCCCGAGATTGCCGCCGTCGCTGCTCCAGAGTCTCGTACCGAGATGGCCACTGCCGCCGTTCCAGAGTCTCATCCCGAGATGACAGCCGCTGCCGTTCCAGAGTCTCGTCCCGAGATGGCCACTGCCGCTGTTTCAGAGTCTCATCCCGAGATGGCCGCCGTCGCCGTTCCAGAGTCTCATCCCGAAATGGCCGCTGCCGCCGTTCTAGAGTCTTGTCCCGAGATGGCCGCCGCAGCCGATCCAGAGTCTCGTCTCGAGATGGCCACCGTTCCAGAGTCTCGTCCCGAGATGGCCGCTGTTCCAGAGTCTCGTCCCGAGATGGCCGCCGCCGCCTAGGCCTACTGTCAGGACTACAATATTTACTTCTTTATGGCGTCTGCCAGAGAATAGATATGCAGTTATGTTGTACTTTGTTTATTGATTTTTGTGTAATCATGTTTAATCATTAATTCCAGAGGGAGTTTCAATTTATATATTTTTTAAATTTTGATGTGCATATTCAGTTTTGCCATCACGGGAATAAATTAAATTAGAAAATATCTTCAAATAGAAAACAGGTATTTTAAATTAATATTATTGTTTTTTATCATTTTTGATTAGATGAATGCAGCCTTGGTGAGCATAAGAGACTTTTGAAAACATTCAAACAAATCTTACAGACTTCACACTTTTGATCAATAATGAATATATTGCTAGCTATAGTCAAGTGTATATAGAATGTTTTAATATTCTATATACAACCAGCAGTAGCAAGGGTCACTCTGAACAGGAATCTAATGAAAGAATGAGCAAACCTATAATGGAAATATTTTTATGAGTGTTTGAAAATGGGACATGGTGCAAAGCTAGAATGCACTGATATTTAAGGTGAGTTTGCCTTTACTTTTCTCCAAAACTATGCAGTAAAATGACTTGAAAATGATAACAGTAATAGCCAGGGTCACTCAGAACAGGAATATATTTAAATAATGAGCAAACCTATAAAAGAAAGATTTTTCTGAGTGTTTGAACATGGGACACGGTGTAAGTGATAAAATGCACTTTAATGATTGGGTGAGTTTGCCTTTACTTTTCTCCAAAACTATACAGTAAAATGAAATCAAAATAGATACAGTAATAGTCAGGGTCACTCTGAACAGGAATTTATTGAAATAACGAGCAAACCTATGAAGGAACACTTTTTAAGAGTGTTTGAAAATGGGGCATGGTGTAAGTGCTAAAATGCACTTTAATGATTGTGTGTTTGTCTTTACTTTTCTCCAAAACTATACAGTAAAATGACTTGGAAAATAAATACAGTAAAAGTCAGGGTCACTTTGAATAGGAATATATTAAAAGAATGAGCAAACCTATGAAGGAACACTTTTTAAGAGTGTTTGAAAATGGGACATGGTGTAAGTGCTAAAATGCACTTTAATGATTGGGTGAGTTTGCCTTTACTTTTCTCCAAAACTATACAGTAAAATGATATGAAAATGAATACAGTAATAGTCAGGGTCACTCGGAACAGGAATTCATTGAAATAATGAGCAAACCTATGAAGGAACACTTTTTAAGAGTGTTTGAAAATGGGACATGGTGTAAGTGCTAACATGCACTTTAATGACTGGCTGAGTTTGTCTTTACTTTTCTCCAAAACTATACAGTAAAATTATATGAAAATGATAACAATAATAGGCAGGGTCACTCAGAACAGAAATATATTGAAATAATGAGCAAACCTATAATAGAAAGATTTTTATGAGTGTTTGAAAATGGGACATGGTGTAAGTGATAGAATGCACTTTGATGTTAGGGGTGAGTTTGCCTTTAATTTTCTCCAAACTATACAGTAAAATGACTTGAAATAAATACAGTAATAGTCAGGGTCACTCTTAATAGGAATATATTAAAAGAATGAGTAAACCTATGAAGAAACACTTTTTATGAGTGTTTGAAAATGGGACATGATGTAAGTGCTAGAATGCACTTTGATGTTTAAGGTGAGTTTGCCTTTACTTTTCTCCAAAACTATACAGTAAAATGACTTGAAAATAAATACAGCAATAGTCAGGGTAAATCTGAATAGGAATATATTACAAGAATGAGCAAACCTATTAAGAAACACTTTTTATGAGTGTTTGAAAATGGGACATGGTGTAAGTGCTAGAATGCACTTAGACGTTTGGGGTGAGTTTGCCTTTACTTTTCTCCCAAACTATGCAGTAAAATGACTTGAAAATGAATACAGTAATAGTCAGGGTCACTCTGAATAGGAATATATTAAAAGAATGAGCAAACCTATGAAGGAACACTTTTTATGAGTGTTTGAAAATGGGACATGGTGTAAGTGATAAAATGCACTGATGTTTAAGGTGAGTTTGCCTTTACTTTTCATCAAAACTGTAAAGTAAAATTATATGAAAATGATAACAGTAATAGTCAGGGTCACTTTGAATAGTAATATATTAAAAGGATGAGCAAACCTACGGAGGAACATTTTTTTATGGGTGTTTGAAAATGGGACATGGTGTAAGTGATAAAATGCACTGATGTTTAAGGTGAGTTTGCCTTTACTTTTCATCAAAACTGTAAAGTAAAATTATATGAAAATGATAACAGTAATAGTCAGGGTCACTCTGAATAGTAATATATTAAAAGGATGAGCAAACCTACGGAGGAACATTTTTTTATGGGTGTTTGAAAATGGGACATGGTGTAAGTGATAAAATGCACTTTGATGTTTAAGGTGAGTTTGCCTTTACTTTTCTCCAAAACTATACAGTAAAATGACATGAAAATAGATACAGTAATAGTCAGGGTCACTCTGAACAGGAATTTTTTGAAATAATGAGCAAACCTATAATAGAAAGATTTTTATGAGTGTTTGAACACGGGACATGGTGTAAGTGCTAGAAGGCACTTAGATGTTTAAGTTGAGTTTGCCTTTACTTTTCTACAAAACAAAAAATAAATACAGTAGTACTCAGGTTTACTCATATGAGTGTTTGAAAATGGGACATCATGTAAGAGCTAGAAGGTAAAGTAAAAAAAAAACTATATATATATATATATATATATATATATTATACTATTTCATACATTAGGTATAAATAGTATATAGTATACTATTTCATACATTAGGTATAAATGTATATTTCATAGATCAGGTTTTATTGCTCATAAATGCAATTCAATTATAATTGACAGAATTAAAAGCCACCAAAAGCCTGTTGTATCATATTTGTCATTTACATTAACATGAAAAATGTAAGTAAATAATAAACAAACATTAATACATGATGTATAATAATTAATGTATGCTTTATATATAAACATTAAAATCAACAACAAAAATGCAAAATAAATGTATGATAATTAACATTAATATTTCATTTCATTAACATGCATAAAGTATAATAATTAATCTATAATATATATAAAAACATTAAAATTAACAATAAAAATGTAAAAAAAAAATAATGTATGACAATTAACATTAATATGAACATGAATAAATTATGTAATAATTAATGTAAATCATATATAGGCCTACAAACATTCAAATAATAAAAAATAAAATAGAAGTTATGTTCTTTTTTAAAAATCATGAAATTGTATTAATTGTGTTCTAATAAGATGCAAAACAGCAGAAAATAGAGTCTAAAAATCAATTTTGACCTCTTCCAGCACCCATACCGTAAGTACACAATTAGACGCGCATACTAAAAAAAAAATGTGCGGCTGGCTTGACCGTGTATTTTCAACGCGCGGCCCACTTGACCACAGTCCAGGACTGCGACTGGCTTATCAGCCGTTTCAGATTTCCAAGGGCTATCCTCTTGGAGCTCTGTGCTGAGTTGGGTCCGAATCTAGAGAGAGAGAGACAGCGAGGAGCCACGCAATACCCGTTCCCTTGCAGGTGCTGACAACACTTGGTTTCCTGGCAACTGGTTCTTTCCAAAGGGAACTGGCAGACCGCTCAGGAATAAGCCAGTCGTCTTTCAGCCGCGCAATGCCAGCGGTATGGGTCGGGATCATCCGCATGTCTACCAGGTATAAGGTTCCCATATGATGCAGTTGACCAGCCAAACATTAAAACGATACTCGGTTACTAACGTAACCTCGGTTCTCTCTAGAGAGGTTCTCTCGTATTGCGTAAGTTTAGCTTACGCTACGGGAAAGATTCATCTTCTCGAGATACTGAAGCCAAAAAATTATCCTTAATTTTTGTATACCTTGTCAACGCAGTGCAGCAGCTAGCAGACCTAGAGCAGGCTATCTTGCGTGCTCATTGGCTGCCCTGCGGGCAACTGCTGCAGCCTACCAGTGAGCCGGGCGTGACATCACGCCCAATGAAGGGCGCCCGCGCCTTCATAGCGTCACAGCCCGCCAGAATGGGCGTGGCTTTAGCCTATAAAGGAATGGGCTGTAGGCTGCTTCCCTGGTTTTTGTCGACTGAAGCAAAGTCGCTCGTGGCGCGAGCACGGCCGGTTACGCAATACTCGTTCCCTCTCTAGAGAGAACCGAGGTTACGTTAGTAACCGAGTATCGTTCTCTTACGAGAGGTTCTCTCGTATTGCGTAAGTTAAGCTTACGCTACGGGAACACTTTGTCAACGCCGTGCGCGCCAAGCATCCACATGAGACCCCGAACTTTAGGGGGAACCCCATAAGTGGAAGAATAAGGTGGCCGGCCATTTCGCGGGCCATCACTTGTACATAAGCACACGTAGGGAATACAGAGCAGCGCGGGCGTGGGGTCTGTATAGGCACATGGCAAAATCCCTTTAGTGCAGCTCAACCAGGAGAGCTGAGTCATGTGAGAGTGATCTGAGCAGGAGATCTGGGCAGAATACATCTCTCGTTCAGACTGACAGCAGTTTAGCCTGCAAGGCGGGAACTTCTAGGTTATAGAACCTGACAAAGGTAGACGGGGAGCTCCAGCCCGCCGCTACACATATGTCGTGGATAGAAATCCCGCTGGACCATTCCCACGAAGAGGCCACGCCTCTCGTGGAATGAGCCCTGATGCCCAGAGGGCATTGCAGATCCTTCGACGCATAAGCGGCCGCTATAGCGTCTACTATCCATCTGGACAGGCTCTGTTTCGAGGAGGCGAAACCCTTGGTGCGCCCACCAAACGAAACAAAAAGCTGTTCCGAGCGCCTGAAGGAGGCGGTGCGCGTAATGTAGACCCTCAGCGCTCTGACGGGGTAGAGGAGGTTCACATCACTTTCACTGTCAGATGCTGTGAGAGCAGACAGTGAAATAACTTGCGCTCTGAATGGAGTGCCCATCACTTTAGGGACATAGCCGTGTCTAGGTCTGAGGATGACTTTAGAGTCATTTGGTCCAAACTCAAGACACGACACGCTGACAGACAGCGCATGTAAATCCCCTACGCGTTTTATTGATGACAGCGCAGTCAGAAAAAAACGTTTTCAGTGATAGATATTCCAACCCCACGGAGTCTAGTGGTTCGAAAGGAAAAGCTTTCAGGGCCTCGAGGACCAATGAAAGATCCCACATAGGAACCGACGGGGGGCGCGGCGGATTCATCCTTCTAGCTCCTCTAAGGAAGCGGATGACCAACTCATGTTTCCCCAGTGACTGGCCGTGCGTTGGTTCTGCAAACGCTGCCACGGCCGCCATGTACACTTTGAGCGTAGAAGGGGACCTTCCCTTATCCAACAGCTCTTGTAGGAAAGTGAGCAGATGCGCCACCCCGCATGTCCGCGGGTCCAGACCTCCGTCGGTGCACCAACCGGAGAACACCGACCATTTAGACGCGTAGAGCCTTCTCGTGGAAGGGGCTCTAGACTGCGTGATTGTGTTCATCACTCCTTCTGGCAGGGTAACAAGTTCCCGTTGATCAGCCATGCATGCAGCGACCAGCGCTCTGGATGGGGATGCCAGATCGTGGCGCGAGCTTGAGAGAGGAGATCTGCCCTCACCGGAATCGGCCACGGAGCTGTAAGTGACAGCTGTGCTAGTTCTGGGAACCAAATCTGATTCTCCCAACGCGGGGCTATGAGGAGCACCGAGTGGCGCGTTTCCCTGATTCTCTTGATCACCTGTGGTAACAGAGAGACCGGAGGGAAAGCATATAGCGGGAGGCTGGGCCAAACCTGGGCCAGCGCGACCTCGTCCTTCGAGAAGAACATTGGGCATTGAGCGTTGTCTTTTGACGCAAATAGGTCGACTTCCGCTCTGCCGAATAGGCACAGTTTCTGGACCGTTTGGGGGTGCAAGGACCATTCCCCTGGGGGGACATTGTCTCTGGACAGTCTGTCTGGGCCATGGTTCAGATGGCCAGGCACATGCGCTGCCCTCAGCGAGCGCAGGTGTATCTGAGACCAAATAAGGAGGCGTTCCGTCAGATTGCAGAGATTTCTGGATCTGACACCGCCCTGACGGTTTATATAGAAACCACAGATGTGTTGTCCGAACGGACAAGAACATGCTGGCCCCTGTATGAACGGGAGGAAGCACTGCAGTGCGTTCTCGACCACTATCATTTCCAGACAGTTTATGTGAAACTCCTTCTCCCGGTCTGACCACTGGCCAAAGGCCGGTCTGCCTTCGAACAGCGCTCCCCAACCTGAGTTGGATGCGTCTGTTGAGATGACTTTCCGGTGAGAGACGGTTCCCATCGTTACTCCCTGCTGGAACCAGCTGGCCGCTAACCAGGGCTGCAGAGCTGCTATGCAGGCCTGAGTCACTCTGATTTTCCGACCGCCAGACACCCAGGCTCGGGGGGGCACGCGAGCATTCAGCCAGCGTTGGAGCGGGCGCATGCGCAGTAGGCCCAGCTGGAGCACCGCTGCAGCTGATGCCATACAGCCCAACATCCTCTGAAAATTTTTCAGAGGGAGGAAGCTGCCCTCCTGGAAAGAAGTGGCCAGGTGGCGAACACGGCGCGTGCGCTGTGTCGACAAGCGAGCCGTCATGGTTACCGAGTCCAGTTCTATTCCTAAAAAGGAAATTGACTGGCTGGGCAGTAATGAGCTCTTGGTCCAGTTGACCGTGAGACCCAAGCTTTCCAGATGACTGAGAAGCACTGTTCTGTGAGATAGAAGCTCTGTCTCTGACTGTGCCAACATCAGCCAATCGTCCAGATAGTTCATTATACGCAGCCCCTGACTTCTCAGGGGGGCGAGTGCCGCGTCCATGCACTTTGTAAGTGTACGGGGTGCCAGGGACAGGCCGAACGGCAGGACGGTGTATTGATGTACCTGACCGTCGAAGGCGAATCTCAAAAATTGCCTGTGACGGGGTACTATCTGAATCTGAAAATATGCATCCTTCAGATCTATAGAGATAGACCAGTCCCTCGGGCGAACGTGCACGAGAATTTTTCTGGTCGTAAGCATTTTGAACGGTCTTTTCGCAAGCACTTTGTTCAAATGTCTCAGATCTAGGATGGGTCTGAAGGCTCCGTCCTTCTTGGGCACGAGAAACTAACGGC
The DNA here is from genome assembly GCA_026230005.1 of Gila orcuttii. NCBI lineage: Eukaryota > Metazoa > Chordata > Actinopteri > Cypriniformes > Leuciscidae > Gila > Gila orcuttii. The sequence goes on along the minus strand of JAPDVR010000002.1, from coordinate 31,402,158 downwards.
TGTAAAAGCCTGACTCGCTTAGAGAAGGCGGTACCCTTTCTATAGCCCCTTTGCACAGCAGCTTTGCTATTTCTGCGTGAAGTAGGTGTGCTACTTCCGCACTCACTATTGTCGCGGTCCGGGCTCGAAAGCGCGGGGGGACGGCGAATGAATTGTAGTGTATAGCCCTGCTTTATTGTAATCAATACCCATTTTGAAATCCCTGGGATGTTCTCCCACGCGGCTATGTGAGCCGCTAGAGGGCGAATGGCCTCTGGGTTCAGACCGCCATTTGCTGGCTTGTGAAACTGAACCGGAGCCGAGAGCACGGCGCGCGCGCTCTCGGTTCTGGGCAATGGCGGCTCGCTGACAGCTGATTTATGTGAGATGTCCCGATCATAGGGGATGGGGAACAAACTTTTACCACATTTTGACGCGCGAGCAGCGCTCTGGGTGAAAGAGCTCTCTGTAAGCGTGAGCGCGTGGACGCGGGCACGAGACTTACAACTGTATCTAACGCCCCGGTCATAATAGACGGGGAGCGTTTTATTAACGCTCTGCGGTTTGTGATAACGCTTAAGCGCGCGGGCGGGGCTCGGGGGAAGGTTTGTGTTAGTAAGCGTGAGCGCTCTCTGGCGGGCACGAGACTTACGTTTATAACCTGTTTGTTTGACCGTGTAACAGAGCGGGCAGATAGTGGGCACAGACTTGTGGACATATTTCTTACATGCAACACTCGAGCGGCTTTTCTGCGCTTTATGAGAGTGTGCTCTGTGAGTGACACAGAATTTTGAGTGCTTATGTGTAGGGGTGAGCACTGGGGCGTGGGCACTTTCACTACACTTAAAACATTAACGGCATGAGCCGGACCAGACATTACACTCTTTTTGAGATTTCTCTGGGTTGCAGTGAAAACGGCGTTTGTGTGCAGGCGAGAGGGTGAATAAACCGGCTCGTTGGCTGCTAAATGAACCGCTGCAGTAGCCTGTTTGAAGGGGACTGACAGGGAAATGAATTTTGACGGCGGTCCGGCCGCAGCGGGACACGCGCGTCTTTTCTCTCTTACTGTTAGGAGGGCTTCGCGTGGTCAGATTTCAGCGTGATTCTCTGCCGAGGCCCTCTGGGAGGCGGCGGTCTGTGACGGCTGTCTGAGCGCGATCTAGGGCGGCCACCCTGACGTTGCTGCGAAGGCTGTTTGAAACTGACCCGGAGCCGAAAACGCGGCGCGCGCGCTCTCGGTTCTGGGCAATGGCTGCTCGCTGAAAACCGAAAACCGGCTGATTTATGCGAGATGTCCCAATCATAAGGGATGGGGAACATTCTTTTTTCACTTTTTGACGCGCGAGCAGCGCTCCGGGCGAAAAAAGCTTCTTGTAAGCGTGAGCGCGTGCGCGGGCACTAGACTTACAAGTGTATTTGACGTCCCGATCATAATGGATGGGGAGCGTTTTATTAATGCCCTTCGTTTTGTGATAACACTTAAATGCGCGGGCGAAGCCCGGGGGGAGGATTGTGTTAGCAAGCGTGAACACACTCTGGTGGGCACGAGACTTACATACATAACCTGCTTCTTGATCGTGTAACAGAGCGGACAGATAGTGGGCACAGACCTGTGGACACATTTCTTACATTCAACACTCGAGCGGCTTTTCTGCGCTTTATGAGAGTGTGCTCTGCGAGATTCGGAGTGCTTATGTGTAGGGGTGAACACTGGGGGCGTGGGCACTTCACTACACTTACAACACCGACGGCATGAGCCGGACCAGACATTATACCCTTTTGAGATTTTTCTGGGTCGCTGTGAAGACGGCGTTTGTGTGCAGGCAAGAGGGTAAACAAACCGGCTCGTTGGCTGCTAATTGAACCACTGCAGTAGCCTGTTTGAAGGGGACTGACAGAGAATAAACTTAGACGGCGGTCCGGCCTTAGCGGGAAGCGCGCGTATTTTCGGAGGCGATGTGTCTATTAGTAAGCGTGAGCGCTCGTGAGCGGGCACGTAACTTACATTCTTAACCTCATATATACTCACTTAAGACTTCTCTGGGTCGCCGCGAGAACGGATGTGTGCAGGCGAGCGGGTTGCATCACCGGCTCGTTGGCTGCCAAATACACCGCTGCAGTAGCCTTATCTAAGGGGACTGACAGGGCGAGCCATTTTGACGGCGGCGCGCAAGCCCGTCCGGGTCATGCAGAGAGCTCGAGAGGGCTCTGCATGACGCGCTAACGGGGACGCGATTGCGGGGTAGCTCTCTTGTAACGTAAAGAGAGCTAGCCGCGTGCTCGTTGGTCGAGCAGAACTGGAACAGTGTTAGTACGAGGGCGCGCGCACGAGTAGGGCGGGGTAGCTCTCTTATAACGTAAAGAGAGCTAGGCGCGTGCTAGTACGTGTCCCTCGGCCTCATCCTCAGATGCGACGGCAGTGAGGCTCGTGAGCGGCAGCTGAGCATCGGTGAGGGGGGGCGGGGGGTTGAAGGCTTCGAGTCGAGCACGCAGGGTCGACAGCGGAAGCGCTTTACAGAGCTCGCAGCCCCCGGAAGCGAGGGCGAGCTCTGCGTGTTCCAGGCCCAGGCAGAGAGCGCAGATCAGGTGGCGGTCTCCGGCGCTGAGCGGGGCTCTCTCTACACGAGCCGCAGGAAGTGCGAGGCATCTTGAAAAAGACGCTCGCTGCTCTTTTAGAAAATAATCTAAATAGCAAGGCAAAAAGGATACGTCGCCGGATAGCGTAGCTCGCACGGATGGCTGAAGGTGGCGAAGACGGCCGGCTTCCTCAGCGCTGTCCTAAGCTGGCTGTTCGCTGTTCGACGGCGGCGGTGGCTTCTCTCAGATCCAGCGATGCGAAGAGCTCGCTGAAGAGACAAAAATCAGGGAAGCAGCCTACAGCCCATTCCTTTATAGGCTAAAGCCACGCCCATTCTGGCGGGCTGTGACGCTATGAAGGCGCGGGCGCCCTTCATTGGGCGTGATGTCACGCCCGGCTCACTGGTAGGCTGCAGCAGTTGCCCGCAGGGCAGCCAATGAGCACGCAAGATAGCCTGCTCTAGGTCTGCTAGCTGCTGCACTGCGTTGACAAGGTATACAAAAATTAAGGATAATTTTTTGGCTTCAGTATCTCGAGAAGATGAATCTTTCCCGTAGCGTAAGCTAAACTTACGCAATACGAGAGAACCTCTCGTAAGAGAACGCAATTTGCAGCGATAGCCGGTTTTCCTAATGTAATCGGAGCAATCGACTGCACACGCATTGCTATAAAGGCGCCATCTGAAGAAGAATTTGCATATGTGAATCGGAAACATTTCCATTCAATAAATGTGCAGATAATATTGGTTACCTTCGTGGCAGTCCTGTAGTAAATCCGAGTCTCCCACAGCAGCGGATACTACTCCAGAGAGTAAAGTGTCACCCATATTTGAGGCAATTCTCTGACCCCTTTACCACTGCTTGTTCTGCCCACACTTTGTCGGTGCGCAGCAGTTCTCCATTTAACGTCCACCTTTATATCAGACCATTTTTTTTTAAGGTCATTTACAGTGCGACTTTCAGATCCCACCGCATTGACGGCATCAGCCAAACTCTCCCACTCATATTTTTTCCTTTTGTTATTAATTCCGGAGGACAAAGTTCCAAATATTTTTTTTTCTCTCGTTTCTACCTCCGATAGTAGCACCTCCGATTCACTTTTTGTAAAGTTTCGCTTCTTGCCGCTTGCTTTAGCCATTTTCTTACTCCTTTCTTTTGCCAAAGTGGACTCATTACCATATTTAAATGTATTTAATTAAGGGAGGAGACTGGGTGGGGCGTTGTGCTCGTGCATGTGCGCTCATTTTTACGTTAATTGGGACGTACAAAGAGAATATGCGTGGGATCCTTCGTACGCAGAGATTCATACATCTGTTTTTTTTGTGCGTACGCACATTTACAGCTTTGTCCGTACGCAATGTTTTAGTGTGAATTCAAAGCAAGTCTTTGTACATGAGGCCCCTGGTTCTTTCTGAAGCATAAATGTATTTGCTTGACACACAGGAATAAACCTCAAGTGTGCATGTTAAAGCTGATGACAGAATTTTCATTTTTGGGTGTTCTAATATTTTGAGGCTGAGAGATTTTTTGTGTGCACTTGATAGACTTATTTATTGAAATGTTCTTACTCAAAAAAGAACGATTTGTCCAGAAATCCAATATTGATGTTAAAGAGATCAAGGGTGGATGTCAAGAATTTGTGAACAACAATTTTAATTTTTGTCTGTTTCTCACACATTGCTATTGTTTGGGTTTTAGAAGACTTGGATATAAAGTGCACGTCATATGGACCACTTTTATGATAATCAGTGTAGCGTCTGGACCAATCACACACACACAAATTATTAATTATATTTAATGAATAGTCCGGCAAACTCACTCTCCCAACAAAGGTCTATGTAACTTCCCCCAAAACGTACTCGGTTACATATGTAACCTCGGTTCTCTCTAGAAGAGGGAACGAGTATTGCGTAAGCTAGCTTACGCTACGGGTAAAGTCATCTTTTCTCGAGATATTGAAGCCAAAAATGATCCTTAATTTTGCATTTATTGTCAACGCAGTGCAGCAGCCAGCAGACTTAGAGCAGGCAATCTTGCGTGCTCATTGGCTGCCGTGCGGCAACTGCTGCAGCCTATCACCGAGCCTCACGCATGACGTCGCGTCCTCTACGTGTCACAGCCCGCCGAAATGGGGGTGGCTAAGCGTATAAAAGTCAGGCTCAGAGGCTGCATCACTGGTTTCATCAGCTGAAGCGAAAATCGCTCTTGGCGCCTGCACGGTCGGGTTACGCAATACTCGTTCCCTCTTCTAGAGAGAACCGAGGTTACATATGTAACCGAGTACGTTCTCTTACGAGAGGTTCTCTCGTATTGCGTAAGCTAGCTTATGCTACGAGAACCCATTGACAACGCCGTGCGCGCCCAGCCTCCACTTCATGAGTCCCAGGGATTCCCGGGGAACATAGATAAGTGGGGAACAGGTGGCCAGCAATGCGGGCCAGCACATGTTATAAGCACATATAGGGTATACAGAGCGGCGTCGCCGTTCCATATAACTATTCACCATATAGTGCAGCTCAACCAGGAGAGCTAACATCGCGTGAGAGTAGTCTGCCCATGATAATCTGTGCAGGACAAACACACCGCTCACACTGACAGAAGTCTAGCCTGCAAGGCGGGAACTTCAAGGTTATAAAGCCTAACAAATGTGGACAGAGAGGCCCAGCCTGCTGCCTCACAAATGTCTTGAATGGAAATTCCGCTGGACCAAGCCCACGACGAGGCCACGCCTCTGGTGGAATGCGCCCTGATGCCCAAGGGGCATTGCAGACCTTTAGACTCATAATCAGATGTGATAGCTTCCACTATCCATCTGGACAGGCTCTGTTTCGAGGTGGCGAGACCTTTGGTGCGCCCACCGAACGAGACAAAGAGCTGTTCCAAACGCCTGAAAGAGGCGGAGCGCGTAATGTAAGCCCTCAGCGCCCTAACGGGGCAGAGGAGATTAACATCACCCTCACTATCGGATGCTGGCAGAGCCGAAAGAGAAACAACCTGCGCTCTGAAGGGGGTGCCCAACACTTTAGGGACATAACCATGTCTTGGCTTAAGGATGACTTTAGAGTCATTTGGCCCGAACTTAAGACACGCAGCACTAACAGATAGCGTGTGTAAATCCCCCACACGTTTAACTGATGACAGAGCTGTCAGAAAAACGGTTTTGAGCGAAAGGTACTTTAAAGGTACTGACCAGAGGTTTGAGAGCCAAGAGCTTGATATTGAAGAGGAAACGTCAAACATATGAGGTGGTGATCAGTTTTGAGCCTCCAGTCTTTGATGGAGATGAAATGGAATCTTGACATTTTCTTCTGGATGGAAATCAAACCAACTGTACTACTTATACAGTAATGCTCTAATTTTGCAGTATTGTGATCAGCCAGTCTGTAGGATATTTGACTTTTCTTTTGCTTTCTTTAAAAAAAAAAATACAAATAAAATAAAAAAGTTGTCTACTTGGCCAAACAGAAGGAATAGATGCCATAGAAAATCAGTGAATCTCTCCAAAAGAATAGTCTGATAATAAGAAGATCATACACTTATTTTTTAACAGGTCAGTTTTATGATGTTCATGTATGACATTCATGCAAGGCCATTGGACGGAGTCTAACGGTTCAAAGGGGAAAGCTTTCAGGGCCTCTAGGACCAATGAATGATCCCACATGGGAACCGGCGGGGGTCGCGGGGATTCATCCATCTAGCTCCACTAATGAAGCGGATGACGAGCTCGTTTCTTCCTACTGACTGGCCGCGCGTCGACTCAGCGAACACTGCATCGGCCGCCACATAAACTTTAAGCGTAGATGGGGACCTGCACTTATCCAACAGCTCTTGAAGGAAGCCAAGCAACCCCGGGACCCCACACGTTCGTGGGTCTAGATCTCTATCAGCGCACCATTTGGAGAACACAACCGTTTAGACGCGTAAAGCCGCCTCGTAGAGGGAGCTCTGGATTGCGCAATCGTGTTCATCACTCCTTCTGGCAGGATAACGGGTATCCGTTGATTAACCATACATGCAGAGACCAGCGCTCTGGATGGGGATGCCAGATTGAGCCGCGGGCTTGAGAGAGGAGATCTCTCCTCACCGGAATCAGCCAAGGGGCTGTGTAAGACAGCCGCATCAGCTCCGGGAACCAGGTTTGATTCTCCCAGCGCGGGGCTATAAGGAGCACCGAGTGGCGCGTTTCCCTGATCCTCTTGATTACCTGAGGTAACAGAGAGACCGGAGGGAAAGCATAAAGTGGGAGGCTGGGCCAGCGCATCCTCGTTCTTTGAAAAGAACAGTGGGCAGTGAGCGTTGTCTTTTGACGCAAACAGGTCAACTTTCGCTTTGCCGAAAAGGGGCCAAAGTAACTGGACTGTCTGGGGGTGCAGGGACCATTCCCCTGGGGGAACGTGGTTCCTGGACAGTTTGTCTGGACCGTCGTTCAAGAGGCCTGGCACATGCGCAGCTCTCAGCGAGCACAGGTGGAACTGAGACCATACAAGGTGTTCCGTCAGATGGCAGAGGCTTCTGGATCTGACACCGCCCTGACGGTTTATGTATGACACCACAGACATGTTGTCCGAACGGACTAGCACATGGTGGTCCTGTATGAACGGGAGGAAGCGTTTGAGCACGTTCTCGACCGCTATCATTTCCAGAAAGTTTATGTGGAAGCATCTCTTTGTCTGACCACAGGCCAAAGACCGGTCTGCCCTCGAAAACGGCGCCCCAACCTGAGTTGGAGGCGTCCGTTGAGATGACCTTTTGGTGTGAGACAGCCCCCATTGTCCCTCCCCGTTGGTACCAGTCGGCCGCTAACCAGGGCTGCAGAGCCAAAACGCAGCTCTGATTCGTCTGTAGCCTGAAACCCAAGCCTGGTGAGGCACTCGGGCGTTCAGCCAGCGTTGTAGCGGGCGCATGCGCAGCAAGCCCAGCTGAAGCACAGCCGCAGCTGATGCCATAAAGCCTAGCATCCTCTGGAATGTCTTCAGAGGTGTGATGCTACCTTCCTGGAAAGACGCGGCCAGGTGTCGAACACGGCACGCGCGCGGTGTCGATAGGCGAGCCGTCATAGCCACAGATTCCAGTTCTATTCCTAGAAAGGAAACTGACTGACTGGGCATTAATGAGCTCTTGGTCCAGTTAACCGTGAGGCCCAAGCTTTCTAGATGGCTGAGAAGCACTGTTCTGTGAGATAAAAGTTATATCTCTGACTGTGCTAAAATCAGCCAATCATCCAAATAGTTCAGAATTCGCAGCCCTTTCACTCTCAAGGGGGCGAGAGCCGCATCCATGCACTTCGTAAATGTACGGGTGCCGAAGACAGGCCGAACGGGAGGACGGTGTATTGATATGCCCGACCGTCGAAGGCGAATCTCAAGAATGGCCTGTGACGGGGGACTATCGGGATCTGAAAGTATGCATCTTTCAGATCGAGAGAGATAAACCAGTCCCTCGGGTGAATTTGCGCGAGGATTTGTCTGGTCGTGAGCATTTTGAACGGCCGTCTCATGAGAGCTTTGTTCAAGTATCTTAGATCTAAGATAGGTCTTAGAGCTCCGTCCTTCTTGGGTACGAGAAAATAATGGCTGTAAAAGCCTGACTTGCTCAGAGAAGGAGGCACTGGTTCTATGGCCCCTTTGCACAGCAGTTTGGCTATTTCTGCGCGGAGTAGATGCTCTACATCCGCTTTCACTTTTGTCTCGGCCCGTGCTCGAAAGCAAGGGGGACGGCGAGCGAACTGAAGCGAATAGCCCTGTCTTATTGTGCTCAGCACCCATTCTGACACACCAGGAATAGCCTTCCATGCTTCTACATGTACAGCCAGGGGCAGAATGGACTCCGGGTTCCGATCTCCGCACTTCGCGGGCTCGGGAAACCTTTTCTACACTTATGACACCATCGGCCTGAGCCAGATAACCAGACATTATACCCTTCTTTGTGATGCGCGAGCAGCGCTGGGCGTTTATTAGTAAGCGTGAGCGCTCGTAAGCGGGCACGTAACTTACATTCGTAACCTGACCGTTATGAGGCTGTCTTGTCTGTTTGACAGAGCGGGCAGAAAGTAGGCGTGGGCACAGAGTTGTGGGCACATTTCCTACATCTAGCACAGAGTGGGCTCTGTGAGTGTGAGAGACACGGGGGTAACGTGCTTGGGTGTAGGGGTGAACACTGAGATGTAGGGGTGAACACTGATCTCATGAAATGGCGTATGTATGACACGCCAATTCGTATTTCCATTTTTGGCGTGCTATCAACACGCATAATCGCTTTTCAGCGTGTTTATCAACGCCGTTCACTTAAAGTTACATCCTTGTCTCCACACCTGAACTCACTCCCTCAATTACCCACCTGTTCATCGTCTTCATCATCCATGTCACCTGTTTTCACCTCGTTATGTTTTATTTGTATTTGTATTTAGTTTGCTTCTGTTCAGTCAGTCCTTGTCGGTTCTTGTTAATGTGTGAGTTAACCTTCTGCTCGTCTGCCTGTTTGGAAGTATACACTAGTAAATGTTTGAATTGGAGCCTTTTGACTCTGCCTCTTCTTCATCCCGAACCACAACCGTGACAGGATCATGGATGGTTCCACTCTTTTGGGTGTAAATGTACAGTATAACAAGAGGAACAGAAGCTACCTACTGACCCTGATTTCACACACACACACACACACACACACACACACACACACACACACACGTGCACACGCACACACACACACGCATAGGTTAACCCATCAACAAACTGCAGAGAGGCAAGAAACACCCTCCTTCACCACTGAGGCCAAGGAGAGTCATGCATATCAGGGCTGACACAAAAGAAGCCAAACAGCGAGTGTGCTTATTATCAGTTCAGAATTACTCTAATGAAGGGGAAAGTGGTTTCCAAATGATGCTGTCCTCTCTGCAAAGGTTAAACTGATGATGAGGTCCTTCCACTGCACATTATTATTAATTCCACTGTTACAACATTGTGTTGATGTGCAAATGCATTCAGTTTTCCAACAAAGCCTGCAATTGCATTAATACAGTTACTAATGTGTCACTCGGGGTCTCTGAATTTGGCTATATTTATAAACTCATAAGAATAAACAACAAACTACAGAATTCATGTTACTGTATGTGGGTTCCTCATTAGAGTTCATGTATTACATGAAGCAAAGCTACTGCAAATGACTGGAGGTTGTGTCCAGATTAGCATATCTAAAATGTACTCTGTGTCACTTGCTACATATTTGTCAGCAACAGCTTATTCACAGTATTCCTGCGCCCAATGACACTTTGCGCGAATTATGGGTGCAACTTCCGTTAAGCTGTAAACAATCAGTGAAAGACTAGCTCTATGGACGCAATAATATATATATATTTTTAAACCGTGTACGATGACATTATATTATTCTACTCACCCTTCAACCATTGAACATTAAAAGGACATTTAAAAGTGTAAAAGCATCAACAAGGTACTTTCAACAGACCATGAATAATCCCAAAAGCATCTTTCCACAGCAAAATCGGTCGGTTAAATATCACTGTGGTAATCTGTATTATTATGTAAATACGTTGCCTTAATAATAAAAAAAATTTTTTGCTTCAGCATTGCGTGATACTATTTCAAAGTGATTTCATTCATTTTGACAGATAATAAATTGTTACCTGTGAAATCAAACCTGGAAAGAGACGTGAGGATTTGGGGAGGATTCCAGTCATTAATTATTAATGGTATACATCGTAAATTAAATCGGAAGAACAGACCACAAATGTGCAGTATATGTTGACCTTTATCATACTATTACAGCAGAATTCAAAAGGAAAAAAGAAAATAATCATGAGGAAAAGAATGCAGAGCTCTTACTATAGATATTCTTGTTATAACATGTCACGTTAAAATACCAAGTGTTACATTATTATCATGTTATTCTTTGATAAAACATGAAAGAAAACGTAATTGGTTACATACGTAACCTCGGTTCTCTCTAGAAGAGGGAACGAGTATTGCGTAAGCTAGCTTACGCTACGGGTAAATTCATCTTTGCTTTATCCTTAATTTAATTAATCCTTAATTTGCATTTATTGTCAACGCAGTGCAGCAGCCAGCAGACCTAGAGCAGGCCATCTTGCGTGCTCATTGGCTGCCGTGCGACAACTGCTGCAGCCTACCACTGAGCCTTGCGCGTGACGTCGCGCCCTCTACGCGTCATAGCCCGCCAAGATAGGGGTACTCGTTCCCTCTTCTAGAGAGAACCGAGGTTACGTATGTAACCGAGTATGTTGTCTTACGAGAGGTTCTCTCGTATTGCGTAAGCTAGCTTACGCTACGGGAACCCATTGTCAACGCCGTGCGTGCCCAGCCTCCACTTCATGAGTCCCAGGGATTCCCGGGGAACATAGATAAGTGGGAAACAGGTGGCCAGCAATGCGGGCCAATACATGTTATAAGCACATACAGGGTATACAGAGTGGCGTCGCCGGTCCATATAAGTATTTACCATATAGTGCAGCTCAACCAGGAGAGCTAACGTCGCGTGAGAGTAGTCTGCGCATGATAATCTGGGCAGAGTATACACACCGCTCACACTGACAGAAGTCTAGCCTGCAAGGCGGGAACTTCCAGGTTATAAAACCTAACAAATGTGGACGGAGAGGCCCAGCCTGCCGCCTCACAAATGTCTTGAATGGAAATTCCGCTGGACCAAGCCCACGACGAGGCCACACCTCTGGTGGAATGCGCCCTGATGCCCAAGGGGCATTGCAGACCTTTAGACTTATCAGCGGATGCGATAGCTTCCACTATCCATCTGGACAGGCTCTGTTTCGAGGCGGCGAGACCCCTGGTGTGCCCACCAAACGAGACAAAGAGCTGTTCCGAACGCCTGAAAGAGGCGGAGTGCGTAATGTAAGCCCTCAGCGCCCTGACGGGGCAGAGGAGATTAACATCACCCTCACTATCGCATGCTGGCAGAGCCGAAAGAGAAATGACCTGCACTCTGAAGGGGGTAACCAATACTTTCGGGACATAACCATGTCTTGGCTTAAGGATGACTTTAGAATCATTTGGCCCGAACTCAAGACACGCAGCGCTAACAGATAGCGTGTGTAAATCCCCCACACGTTTAACTGACGACAGAGCTGTCAGAAAAACGGTTTTGAGCGAGAGGTACTTTAGGTCCACGGAGTCCATCGGTTCAAAGGGGAAAGCTTTCAGGGCCTCCAGGACCAATGAAAGATCCCATATGGGAACCGACGGGGGTTGCGGGGGATTCATCCGTCTGGCTCCTCTAAGGAAGCGGATGACGAGCTTGTTTCTTCCTACTGACTGACCGCGCGTCGACTCAGCGAACGCTGCAACGGCCGCCACATAAACTTTAAGCGTGGATGGGGACCTGCCCTTATCCAACAGCTCTTGAAGGAAGCCAAGCAACCCCGGGACCCCACACGTTCGTGGGTCGAGATCTCTATCAGCACACCATTTGGAGAACACCGACCATTTACACGCATGAAGCCACCTCGTAGAGGGAGCTCTGGATTGCGTAATCGTGTTCATCACTCCTTCTGGCAGGACAACGGGTATCCGTTGATTAACCATACGTGCAGAGACCAGCGCTCTGGATGGGGATGCCAGATTGAGCCACGGGCTTGAGAAAGGAGATCTCTCCTCACCGGAATCGGCCAAGGGGCTGTGTGAGACAGCCGCATGAGCTCCGGGAACCAGGTTTGATTCTCCCAGCACGGGGCTATAAGGAGCACAGAGTGGCATGCTTCCCTGATCCTCTTGATTACCTGTGGTAACAGAGAGACCGGAGGGAAAGTATAAAGTGGGAGGCTGGGCCAGATTTGGGCCAGCGCATCCTCGCTCTTTAAAAAGAACAGTGGGCAATGAGCATTGTCTTTTGACGCAAACAGGTCGACGTTCGCTTTGCCGAAAAGGCGCCACAGTAACTGGACTGTCTGGGGGTGCAGGGACCATTCCCCTGGGGGAACGTAGTTCCTGGACAGTTTGTCTGGACCGTCGTTCAAGTGGCCTGGCACATGCGCAACTCCCAGCGAGCGCAGAGGGTACTGAGACCAATCAAGAAGGCGTTCTGTCAGATGGCAGAGGCTTCTGGATCTGACACCGCCCTGACGGTTTATGTAGGACACCACAGACATGTTGTCCGAGCAGATTAGCACATGGTGGTCCTGTATGAACGGGAGCACGTTCTCAACCGCTAGCATTTCCAGACAGTTTATGTGGAAGCGTCTCTTTTGGTCTGACCACAGGCCAAAGACCGGTCTGCCCTTGAAGACGGCGCCCCAACCTAAGTTGGAGGCGTCCGTCAAGATGACCTTTCGGTGTGAGACAGCCCCCATTGTCACTTCCCGCTGGTACCAGTCGGCCGCTAACCAGGGCTGCAGAGCCAAAACGCAGCTCTGAGTCACTCTGATTCGTCTGTAGCCTGAAACCCAAGCCTGGTGAGGCACTCGGGCGTTCAGCCAGCGTTGTAGCGGGCGCATGCGCAGCAAGCCCAGCTGAAGCACAGCCGCAGCTGATGCCATACAGCCTAATATCCTCTAGAATGTCTTCAGAGATACGATGCTGCCTTCCTGGAAAGACGCGGCCAGGTGTCGAACACGGCGCACGCGGTGTGTCGATAGGCGTGCCGTCATAGCCACAGAGTCCAGTTCTGTTCCTAGAAAGGAAACTGACTGACTGGGCAGTAATGAGCTCTTGGTCCAGTTGACCGTAAGGCCCAAGCTTTCCAGATGGCTGAGAAGCACTGTTCTGTGAGATAACAGTTCTATCTCTGACTGCGCTAAGATCAGCCAATCCAAATAGTTTAGAATTCGCAGCCCTTTCAGTCTCAAGGGGGCGAGAGCTGCATCCATGCTTTACTAAATGTACGGGGTGCCAAAGACAGGCCGAACGGGAGGACGGTGTATTGATATGCCCGACCGTCAAAGGCGAATCTCAAGAATGGCCTGTGATGGGGGACTATCGGGATCTGAAAGTATGCATCTTTCAGATCGAGAGAGATAAACCAGTCCCTCGGCCGAATTTGCGCAAGGATTTGTCTGGTCGTGAGCATTTTGAACGGCCGTCTCATGAGAGCTTTGTTCAAATATCTCAGATCTAAGATAGGTCTTAGAGCTCCGTCCTTCTAGGGTACAAGAAAATAACGGCTGTAAAAGCCTGACTCGCTCAGAGAAGGAGGTACTGGTTCTATAGCCCCTTTGAACAGCAGTTTGGCTATTTCCGCGCGGAGTAGATGCGCTACATCCGCTTTCACTTTCGTCTCGGTCCGTGCTCGAAAGCGAGGGGGACGGCGAGCGAACTGAAGCGAATAGCCCTGTCTTATTGTGCTCAGCACCCATTCTGACACACCAGGAATAGCCTTCCATGCTTCTACATGTACAGCTAGGGGCAGAATGCGCTCCGGGTTCCGATCGCCGCACTTCGCGGACTCGGGAAACTGAACCGGAGGTGTGTGCGAGGTGCGCGCGCCCTCAGACCTCGGGAACGGCGGCTCGCTGACAGCTGTGACTGTCTGTGTCACTTGAGATGACCAGATTACTGGGAATGGGGAACATTTTGTGACGATATTTAGTGCGAGCGGAGCCTGAGGCGAAGTGCTTGTCAGAAAGCGTGAGCGCTCGTGAGCGGGCACGTGACTTACATTCATAACTTGGCCGCTGTGAGGCTGTTGCCGTGTAACAGAGCGGGCAGCGAGTAGGTGTGAGCACAGATTTGTGGGCACATTTTCTACATCTATCACTCGAGCGGCATTTGCCAGCTTTATGCGAGTGGGCTCTGTGAGTGTGTGAGACACATGGGGCATCGTGTTTATGTGTAGGGGTGAGCACTGATTTGTGGGCACCTTTTTTACACTTAGAACACCGTTGGCGTGAGCCGGATAACCAGAAATTATACTCTTTCTGAGGTCTCTCTGGGTCGCCATGAAACCGGCGTTTGTATGCAGGCGAGCGGGCTGTGTTGCCGACTCGTTGGCTGCTAAATGAACGTCTGCAGTAGCCCTTTCTGAGGGGACTGACAAGATGAGATATTTTGACGGTGGTCCGGCCGCGGCGAGACGTAGCCGTCTCTTCCTCCCTGGTGTTGCTAGAGGACTTTCCCTGCTCGGGCTTCAGCGCAGTCCTGGGCCGGGGTCCCCGGGGGGAGGCGGCTTGCGTCCAGACAAGCGTGATCTAGGGCGGCCGCCCTGTTGACGCTGCGAAGGCTGGGGCTGAGCTGGCCGCTGACTAGCGTGTCGTGCAGGCGGCTCACGTGGGCGGCTTGCAGAAGAGCTAGAGCGTCGAGGCAGGAAAAGGTTCATAGCCTGCATGGTCTTCTGCACCTCGGAGAAGCAGTCGACGATCCCGTTAACCGCAGGGCCAAAGAGACCAGTAGGGGAGAGTGGCGCGTCGAGAAACGCGGAGCGCTCTGACTCCCTCATATCCGCAAGCGTCAACCAAAGGTGCCTCTCTGTGACGGTGAGCGAGGCCATGCATCTGCCCATTGCCTGAACCGTGGATTTCGTCACACGAAGGGAGAGATGCAAATGGAGCTATTGAGCGATTCCATCGAGTACTGAAGAGTTCTATTCAATCTGCTATTCTGTCTGGAAAGCCATGGAAATCAACAGTAACAGAATTCCTTCAAACTTACCGTGCTACTACCCATTTTTTTAAGGTGGTGGACATTCAGGATTGCTGTCATTCAAGAAGTTAGGCTATTATTAACCACATCTCCTACCCCTATGAGGCAGTGAGATACAAAATACCTGAAGAAAATGGCACTTATCCTGGAGTTGATAAAGGTAAGCAACACATTTTGAATTAAATTATTTATAGAGCATGTTATTGTGTTTCTGTTTTAGTTGAAAATAATGAAACAATGTATAGTTGAGCAGACAAGCTAACATGTATGCAATTGACACTTCGCTAAGCCCCGCTCTCCGTACTTACTACGCCTGACAAGCTTTCGCGCCTGGCACGTCTATTATGCACCGGTGTCAGACATTCCCAATGAGATAATTAGTAATTTTTGGCGAACTGTTATGTCTAAGTCCTGGTAATCTTGAAGACAAGAACTTCTTACTTCTTCAAGGTTTATTCAAACCCACAAGCAATGTAACAGTGCCACATGGCTACATAATTAGACAGCAGGTGCAACCACTACCATTCTTACTCTACACCTTTTATAGGTAATGTCATGTGCACTACAGCGCCATCTCCTGACAAGTACATAAACACAACATTCCCCCTTTACTCAAAACTATAAATTCCACCCAAAATACATAGTTGGTGCAATAGGCAAAACTTATACCATATTTACATCCAATTCAATTAGTTTAACAATATATTCTACATTCTGTAACCAGACCTATTAAAACTAGAATTACTTTCTCATTTAGCACAAGGTAATCAATTTCTTTTGTACTAAGTGACATAAACATGTAACCAACGCGGAGGGCCTTTCACTCGTGATGAAGACCTTACAGGAACAGATGGAGAAGCAATTTGATTAGGCAAGTTCACAAGTTAATCTTTAGGCAACACAGTAGAGGACGGAACAGACTGGAGGGGCAAGGACACCAGTTCACTCTCAATAACATTTTCCATAGGTGCACAAGCTGGAGAAAGATGAGAGGCATGCCAATTTTTTTCATCTGATAACTGGTAAGTGCATGGACCAAGTTGATATACAATTTTCAAAGGTTTTGAGAATCTCGGATGTCCTTTTGGAACATGAACTGGAATTTTTATACGCACCCAGTCTCCAGATTTGAACTCAGGAGTACAGGCTCTTCGTTCGAAATCTGTGTATGTTTTCATCTTCTTTTGAGACAATGACACTTTCTGACTCACAGCAGGATCCTTACAAGTCACAGGAAGAGGGAGAACTTTAAGACGAGTACGCATTTTCCTGCCACAGAGTAACTCAGAAGGAGACCGTCCAGTAACAGAATGGGTAGTAGCACGGTAAGTTTGAAGGAATTCTGTTACTGTTGATTTCCATGGCTTTCCAGACAGAATAGCAGATTGAATAGAACTCTTCAGTACTCGATGGAATCGCTCAATAGCTCCATTTGCAGCTGGATGATACACTGATGTACGTATGTGTTGAATGTCTCGATCTTTCAGAAATGCTGCAAACTCCACTGACTTGAACTGACATCCATTGTCAGATACAATGTAATGAGGATTTCCAAATCTGCTGAAGACTGATGTCAAGAAGTTGATCACATTTTTACTTGTGATTGAAGAAGTGAACGCTACTTCTGGCCACTTACTATGATAGTCAATCAATGTCATAATGTACCGACAATCCCAAGTAGCGGTATCAAATGGGCCAACAATGTCAACAGCCACTTTTTCCCATGGCATAGATGGAAAAGGTACAGGTTGTAAAGGTGCAGCACGAACAGTTGTAGTCTTGTCAGAAGACAAGCAAACCTCACAGTTCTTGATCTGTTCATTAACCAAGCAGTCAATACCAGGCCACCAGTAAAGTTCACGAATGCGCCGTTTCGTATGCACTATTCCTTGATGACCTTCATGGGCCAGTTTCACCAAAACACGTCGCAATACAACAGGAACAACAAGACGTGACCCTCTAAACACATAGTCCTTTTGCACAGCAAGTTAATGACGTACTTGAAAATATGGACGTAGAACCACCCCCACAGCAGCTGATGAAGAAGGCCATCCACGATCAATCTGAGCACGTAATGCAGTCATTTCTGAGCATGATGCAGAGGCAGAAGCAAATTCAGTTGGAGACAGCAGACATTTCAGAAGACAAAAATGCAACAAACTCTGGTTCAGTATCAGAGAGATCCTCATCAGAAGCAGGCAAGGGTAGGCGTGAAAGATAATCAGCAACCTGGTTTTGAGAGCCAGGATAATAATTCACCTCATAATTAAAACACATGAGTCGCTCTGCCCAACGCGCAATCCTCATTCCAGCGCGATCTGTGCCTTTAGAGGAGAGAAGCACTGTCAAGCCCTGATGATCCGTACGTAGCAGAAATTTTCGACCCCAGAGGTAAGTTCTCCATTTTTCAACAGCCCAGACACATGCTAAAGCTTCCTTTTCAATCGGTGAATATTTACGTTCCGCAATCGACAATGTTCTTGAAGCAAATGCAACAATGTGCTCTGTGTTGTTTTCATGAATTTGAGAGAATACAGCACCTAGTCCATAATCTGATGCATCCGTCGAAACGACTGTGGCCAAGTTAGGGTCAAACAATGCCAAAGCGGGCCTATGAAGTAACAACTCCTTTACAGTACTGAAACTCTTCGGAGCCTCATCTGACCAGCTGAACTCAGATCCTTGTCTGATGCAAGCATGCAATGACTACTACTGTAGCAAAATTTGGAATTAATTTACTTTTAACTTTAAGCATGTGGTCATGGTCACTTTTTGTGTGTCCCCAGACAATAACATCATCTAAATAATTGGCAACATTTGGCAATCCTTGTAGAACATTTTCTGAAACGCAGATGGAGCTGAAGCAAGGCCAAAAGGTACTCGACAGAATCTAAATAACCCTTCATGAGTGATGAACGCAGTCAGATCACGACTTTCTTCATGTAACAAAAGTTGGAAATAAGCATTCTCTAAATCAATTGTAGAAAACACAGTTGCTCCACGCAGCATAGACATCATCTCACCAATATGGGGCAAAGGATAACTGTCCGCAACAACAGCTTTATTTGGTTCTCGCAGGTCTACACACATGCGAATTTCACCGGTCTTCTTCTGAACAACTACAATTGGAGAAATCCACGGTGATGCATCCACTTGTTCAATAACACCCAAATCAAGAAGGCGTTGAAGTTCATCACTGACAGCATTTCAAACAGATAATGGCAACCGTCTAAGTTTCTGACGTACAGGTTTCACCACTGAAGAAGTATTTACCTTATGCACAAATCCTTTTGCACATCCTAGCTTAGTAACAGGCACAGAACCAGAAAGTTGCATTACAGAAGCTGAAACCAATCCTGGAAGTATGGAAGAACCTTCAAACTTGAGATGCAACCCATTAATTAAATCCATTCCAAGAAGAGCAGTGCCACATTCAACTATAAAGATTGACGTATTACAGTTCATATTATCTCTGGTAACAGTAACAGGTAGACAACCAAGCACTGGTATTGGATCTCTTGAATACGTCACCAATTTAACAGAAGGAGGCAGCAAGAGTCTTGTTTAAAGTGTTTTTCATACACAGATTTTGGCAGAATGGACACGGAAGATCCCAAATCCACAATCAACTCCACAGGTACGGAGGCTGATGCAGTCATGATAGTAGTAGTACACTTAATCTTATTAGATACTGAATCATGCATGTAAAGAATCTGAAGCTCAGGCAGTTCAATCTCATGTACCGAATGTGCTTGCTGTGAACGACACACTCTTGAAAAATGTCCCAACTTTTGACAATTATTGCACTTTACAGAAACTGCAGGACATCTGGAATCATTTGCAAGATGTTTTGTAGATCCACATCGATAACATGCACGAGCCAAGGAAGTAGCAAAAGACTTTGGAGGCACAGACAGAGGTTTCAAAGGTGATTGTCTTTTGTAACGATCAACAGCAGGCACACTTGTTGCTTGTATTGCTTGCACAGGTACTGAAGTCTGATTTAAAAAAAGTTTAGCTTGTTCACCAGCAGCCTCCATTTGTGTAGCAATAGTAATAGCCTTGTTAAGAGTCAAATCAGTCTCTAATAGCAGACGTTCTCTAACACGATGACTGTTTACATTCTCCACTAGTTGATCTCGCAACATTTCATCATTATTAGATGCAAACTCACATGTCGTGGCCAAGTCCCGAAGAGAAGCAACATACTGCAGGATTGTTTCCCCTGGTGCTTGAATTCGTTTTCTGAATGCATGACGCTCAGCCACAACATTACGTCGAGGAATAAAGTGTAGTTTCAAAGTCTCAATAGCATCCTCCATTGTTTCTCCTTGGTTTGGTAAAGTATAGAACAGTCTCTGACCTTCTGTTCCCAGGCAATGAAGAAGCAAAGCTCGCTTTCTTGCAACTGGCCAGTCATCTCCTGATGCATTTACGACAAGCAAGTAATTCTCAAACATCTTTAACCAGACGCCAAAAGGAATAGACGGCTCACCCGGACATGGTAAGAATGGCGTAGGAAAAGCAACAGCAGCCATCTTTCATGTAGACCAGCAAAATCCTCGTCGCCAATTTGTTATGTCTAAGTCCTGGTAATCATGAAGACAAGAACTTCTCACTTCTTCAAGGTTTATTCAAACCCACAAGCAATGTAACAGTGCCACATGGCTACATAATTAGACAGCAGGTGCAACCACTACCATTCTTACTCTACACCTTTTATAGGTAACGTCATGTGCACTACAGCGCCATCTCCTGACAAGTACATAAACACAACACGAACATGTGAAATATCTGAGAGAGCAAGACAAAAGGGACTGCAGTATGCCTTCGAGGGATATATCCACGACATAATATGCAACCGATTAGAGTATAATTTCATCAAATTTGAAGCTAAAGCCATAACGTTAGTCCCAGCGCAAGCAGCAGCCGCTTCATACACTGCCCATTCAAACGGGAAACACACAAATTGAGGAACAGTTCGTGCACAGCAGGGTAAGTGAAATGTGAAAATAATCTAATAATTATAAATCAAACAGTTTATCCATAAATCTTGTGGAATAACACTAACAGCGGGAGAGCCGCGATCGGATTAGGTTAAAGTTAATCAGTCAGGGGTAGTAGGCCGTCGATTAACGAAATGCTGAAATATATTTTAAATTATGTCAGTGAGCCTCCGTCTTGTCTTTAATCGTCTTATTTTACGTTAAAATATATGCATTATGAAAAAAGAATCGTCATTATTTCCAAGCAATAGGTGTTTTTGTTAATCCTGTCGATATTTAGTTGTGAATGGGGTCTCCCACACTGCTTGATCCCATCACCAACTAGGCACTCAAAACGATGTTAATTAAATTATATAATGCAGGTCTATGGTCACCACCTCAAAGAGCATGCGAAGTCCAAATTAAACATGATTTAATGACTCGTAAATGTAAGTACACATTGATGGCCTAAGACACGAAACGAGCGGTTTGTGTGAGAAAACGAACAGTATATCGTTTTTACCTCTTGTAACCACAGCCATGTCTAAAGCCCTGTCCCAAATGGCGCACTTCATGCGGACTTTCGGTCTCGTGGACTTAAATTGCGCGTGCTCGCCGAGTCTACGAGTCCGTAGGCCGTCCCATTTAGCATTTTAACGCTCTGAAGTGTGCTCAGCAGCGTCCCCTTTGTACCCTTGAAGCGGTCTTCCGCGAAGCAGGCTCCACGCACTTTAACTACCCAGGAATCCTTGCGAAATGCCAATCAGAAAACGGATGGGAGGAGATTTCCCTCACGGACTGTTAACATGGCTTTATGATATAGGCGTACATTTTACCAGTTGTTACTTACAGTTTATACATATAAACATTATCGACCAGTGGTTGATATCTCAAACATAATAATAGCGTGCTAAATAATACGATCGCATTATGATTCATTACATAAATAGAACCGAATGTCATGGCTTTACTGAGTCATATAAACGTAGTATGAATATTGAAACCTAAACATTTTTCTTAAACTCATTTACATTTTAATTCTGTGTTAAAATTGAACATTATGTATTATTATGTACAACTGTATTGATCATTTACATAACCATGACATCTATTCTAATGCCCAGGTGGCATATACAATTATAGAACTGTAAAAGCAGGCTGTGTAGTTCACATGGACATAAGATTTGGAAAAATAAAATAAATCCTGTTCTTGATGCTAAAGACTGTAATTTTTTTTAATGATATTTGTGATATTTTTCTAATAAAGGGACTGATGAGTTGACCTTTAAGTTTATTCAGCTTCGACGTCTGAGCTGAGACCTTCTTCCTGTTTCTGGCGTGACGATCGAGTCTGTCCTAAAAATACCTCTCAATGCACCCTCGCGGACTCGCGCTAAGGGCCCTATAGGTCTGCACTACATGACGTCACCGAAGTGTGGACTCTGAGGAAGTCCACAAGTCCGGAGTGTGCCATTTGGGACAGGGCCCAAGTGATCTGAGGGCGCGGGCGCTTCGGTCTACGCAGCTGAGCGTTGCCATGGATACATGCTGCATACCATAAGGAATGACGTCACTCTTGTAGATGCATTTGATCGTCACTTGCTTGTTTCTCCCAGTTTTTTGTTATTTGAGCTGCATTGTGCTATCAGTCTTAAGTGCAATAATTAGAATAATATTTTTCCTAAAATAAATTATTTTGAATAAAATCAGTCACCTTCGCCTGACCAACAGTTTGACAGGTAAATGTTTAGGATACTTTTTATTAGTCTTACCTGTGTTATTTTCAACTTTCTTTCCAGCAATTTTCCATTCTTCATGTTTTCCTTGGCTGCATTCATCATTTGAAGTAGATGCATGATTCTTTTAGAGCTCCTGGAACGTCTTCGTGCATGTGGAATAGCCTTTATAAATTGTAGCTCATATTCAACTGAATCAATTATCATGTTTTTGATGTTTAAATTATAGCGGGTGAAAACAGACTCGTGATTTTATTACATCTTTAATTAGTGATAGAATTTACATGAAAGTAACATGAAAGTTATTATCTTAACATTAAAACACTAACATTTTTAGAACTTAATTAATGCAAATATTTGCATTTATATTTTAGTTTAATTATTCGTTTGTCTGAGTTGCGAAGTGATGATAGCAAACGCATGGGCGACTGGATTTTGCAAGTGTTGTCATGCATAGCTGTCAACATTGAACATTGAAAATAAGGGAAATTTCCCGGAATCCATCCCCAAAATAAGGGATTTTTTTTACACGATTCTTACCCACAAACTTTAAAAAAAGCACTAATCATTAACAGTCTAAAGAGTTTATAACTACATATAGGCCTACATATGTGAGAGAGAGAAAGAGACAGTGTGAGTGTGTATGAGAGAGAGAGAGAAAGAGACAGTGTGTGTGTGTGTGTGTGTGTGTGTGTGTGTGTGTGTGTGTGTGTGTGTGTGTGTGTGTGTGTGTGTGTGTGAGAGAGAGGTAGAGAGAGAGAGAGAGTGTGTGTGTGTGTGTGTATGCCAGCTAACAATGACCTGGCGGTCCACCAGCGTTTTTTGGGCGGCACAAAGTCAGCGGCTTGACACGTTCGGACCTTCGGCGGCGCACCATTGGCAAAACGACCAATCTGAAAATGCGGTCGGTCCGCCAGCGTTTTTTGGGTGGCACGCCACCGGCGGTTTTCCGCGGCTGGGCCAACGTCGGCACACCAGTGGCAAGCCGATAGTCGGTCCAGTGTTGCTGAGCACTTACAGGACATCTTTAATTTATAAATGTATATTTATTTTTAATTTATTTTTTACAGTTAAAAAGAATCTGAAAGCACTGAATAAAAAAATTGTGAAACTGACATAGCTGCAGTAGCTATATCAAAAGCAAAGTGTTGGTGGTATAAAAAAATACTGCCTATAAGCATTTTTAGCACGCGTTCAAATGAAATATGGGGCTTGTGTGTTCGTAAAAACAATTATAAAAAAATCTGAAATTATAAAAGTGCCACAATTGTCCCACTATCACTTGCTGGAGTGGTAATTTGCACCTATGAATGGGTCATATAACTTCAAAATAAGTTTTAAATTCATGATTTAATAATGAGATTTTTATTCAAGTAAGGTTCTAATTCTAGATGTTTATGTTTGTAAATGCTGCGTGACTTTGACGCGTACGTGTTAGGGGTGTGACCGTAACCGTGAGACCGACGGTTAGGCCTATAGTTGAACACCGTCATTAGAACTCTATAACCGCCAAAACCGTGTTATTAAAATATTTTTTACAAACATTTTTTATCATAGAGAATGTTTACTAATATCAGCTTACGAGGGAAACGGAGGCGGAGTTAGTGGTGCTTCGGAAGTTCGTTACAAAGCGGACCTAATGCGAACGTCAACAGAATGTCCGTCAGCGAACGTTACAAAGCGGACCTAATGCGAACGTCATCAGAATGTCCGTCAGCGAACGTTACAAAGGGGACCAAGTGCGGACGTCCTCCGAACGTCCGATCGGGAACGTTACAAAGCGGACCTAATGCGGACCCAAGGGGACGTTTGAAAAGTCCGGGGGACGTCCCTTGTTTGCTGGGATGGACCACAAAATATTGCTCTTTTACCTTCCTCTCGTGCCTTCACCATCGGCCACACTTTCTCTCTAGCTGCTTTGTCTTCAGGTGACATCAATTCGGAGATGCGAAGCCCGTTGTCCAATAAGAATCTGGAGTTTTTCCCGGCCCTCCAGATCACGTCCCAGTAACGGCGCATCGAGAATAAAATGACAATGGGTGCTTGTGAGACACATCCGACGATGTAGATTTACGACCAAGACGATGGACTACATCTATCACCCGATCCAGCTGGTCGTGAATATCAGGAGAAACATTGGCAAGAGCATTAATAGTTATCTGTCGGACATCTTCACCATCAGCCTCTTTCAAGCCATGCAATTTGAGGAACCAACAACGAGTGTAACGTTGAGACTCGGCTATATTAGCCTTCAAAGCCACGTTTTCAGCTTTTAGAGCATGCAACTCTTTCTCCATCACGGATAATCTTTCATCGTGAGTGTTAACCTCAACGATAAGCTGTTGCACAGAAGTAGCTAAACTGTCCACCTTGGCAGAAGTAATCTCCGTGTTTTTCTCGATCACCGAAATCTTCAAATTCGTTTGATCGAGTTTTAGGCTAAGCGCGTGGATAGCTTCAAGCACTTCCGAAGGATTCTCAGACTTCGCACAAACTTTTTTTTTTTTTTTAGCTGGCGAGTCGTTTTTTTGGGGTGTTTCAGGCAGACGAGGAAAATCAGCCAGGTAACTGGGCTCCATCTCAGACTCGCACGCAGTTTCCATCTCGTTAGCGTCAGCGTTTTGAGGAGGGGAGTGATGTTTCCTCCTTCTCCTTTTGCCCATTCAAAAAGTCAGAAATTTCCAATCTCGTCAAGATGCAAGGTTATGTAATACATGACAGTATCTTCATACTAATGGATTAAGATCTAAGGCATAATTTCCAGCTGCAAATTCCAAATTTATCGAAGACGCAGAAAAAGCATGTCTGACTAGGACGACGCCATCTTGGCCCCAAGTAGTCCATTCTTTTTAAATATTTATGTCAACTATGACGTCAAGTGTCATTCTTAAAAGAAAATGTTTCAGCGTGTTTCAATCATGTTAAACTGTGAAATTGGTCATTTTGACCCAAATTAGTGAAAACTAAATCTAAAACAATGATTCAAAAATATATATTTTTTGAGAGATGTCCCAATGTTGTTGTTTTTTCTACACTACTTTACTGTTTAATACAACAGTGGTTTGACAAAATATTGGATATGAATAAATAATAAAAAATGAATTAATATTTACCATTTTATGTAAGATTAGAGAACAAAATATCACTGTGTCTATGACCAAACTGTCCGAACAAGCCCCTCACATTGCATCACATCTCCAAGATGACACCAATAGCTTTAGAAGGCCAACCCCTCACCTCCAGGGAAATGGATCTATATTTCAGCGATCGTCATGCTCTCCTAGTTCTCAAACTGTAAGTTCTTTTTTTGTCCCTGCCTCTTTTTCTCACCCTGTCCCTCTCCATTTCACTTAACAGTTCAAGTGTTTTGTTAGTATTGTTAGTAGAGGGCAAAACAACAGACCAACATAGCGATTCACAGTGCGACTCCCCCGTAGAGACGCCGCAAAATGTATTTAACGATCGCGAAGGATATATGCAGAGATGACAGAAAAATGTTACACATGTCATAGCAGGTGAACACAACAAAGAACTAAAGCCCCGCCTCACCCAGTTCGGATACCGGACCTGGTTGAAACAATCATGCATCTAGCTGGCAGAGTGCCAAAACTTTGCAGGCGCCTTCAGCACCGCCCTTAACACGGCCGAGCCGACGCGGGACTAATATATCACAGGGAGTGATAATAATTAAGCAACAAGGGTATGTTGGTGCATACAACATAAGGAAGCAAGAAGTGTTGATGCATACAACATTAGACTAGCTTTTACAAGCAGGTTATACATACAATCACAGCGTCCGGAATAAATCCGCGGGACGAGCGAAGTGCACAAGCACAATAATATGCCAGACAGCTGAAACCACCGCATACTGAAAAGAAGCGGAACACAGAAGGTTGTGCTATAAATGCTATAACTACTGAGTCTCAAGGGGGAAAGCACTGCGTAGGCTTCTTTTCGTGAACGGACGAGGAGCGTGACACCTTCGAACACGAATCTCGGTACATCAATAGGGAAAAGTCACCTGTCTGCTTGACCACACAGAGAAATTGCTGGGATTTTCTCTCCAAACCAAACTTCTGAACCAAATTGAGGAGAAGGGCAAGACCATCACGGAGTTTCTTGTGAGCAAGGGAATCACAGGAGTTACTACAGATCCAATAAAACTCCTCCAGGGCCTGATGGAGTATTTTGCGGAGGAGCCAAAGGTGCTGCTACTAAACGAAGAAGTAAGCACACAGCATAAAAAAACTCATAATTGTATTGGTATTTTGTTTAGTAGGTAGGGAAGGTAGTGACGCACTGATACCAATGTTACCACTGCCAATACAGAGTCCTGAGCATTGCAGGGGAATTCCACAGAAAAACAACATTTTGTGATTCAGATATGTCTGTGTGTCTTCACCTCTCACAGGATGCCTTAGCAGAACTGCCAAGCACCCCGTGCATCATAGTTGTGGGTAAGGATGCTCATGTCTGCTCTTAAATATTTGGAAGTGCTGTATATTTTTTGCATTGATTAAAAAATGTATTGTCGTTATTTACATGTTTTGCAGATGAAGGAAGATACAAAATATCAGTGGATGGAGTCACAGTAAACCACGTCATCAGCTGTTCTCTGGTTGCTGTCAGCTATGTGTTCAGCCTCTTCTACGTGTTAAACATTATGGACCCCAAGGGAGCAGCCCTGACTCTGGAATTTATCCAGAGGTATGTTTTGACAAAGTTCTTTGTCAATTTTATAGTATACTTAGTTTTGCAATGCCATGCCAAAGTGACATGATACATTTTTGTGTTGCCACAGGAGCCTGCTGGGTATCAATCCAGAACGTGGGTCTAAAGCAGAAAAAAAGGGCACAGAACCGTACAACATTCCACCAAAACTGCTTCAATTCCTGTCGGACCTGAGTGACTTCTAGAATCCTTGGAAGATTTAACCCCTTAACGCCGACTGTCGCGAATTCGCATCAAACCCCTTTCATTCAGACTGCAGGCGAGATAGCGTTGGGTATTCCCCCAATGCCTTTTTGTGCACATTGGATACCTTGGAACCTTTTGCACGCACTGGTTTCTCGTAGGACTGTTCGGAGTGGGAACTACATCCGGTTCACGGAAGCTAGTATTTTGGTTAGTAAAATCCGCATATCAAGGCCGCAAATGTGGAGAAATTGCCCAAAATGAGGAGTGTTGTGCTAAGATAAAAATATGTACCAGCTTATTGATTGCTTCTATAGCTATGTTATTCAAATAGACTTCATGTGACGAATATATTTGACGTACTTTGTAGATTTCTGTTTGTAGCGAATTCACGACATTTGCCAATAACGGCTGGATTCGGCTATAATGGCTACCTATAATAATGCTGTATTTAGATGGCTTTCAGCACTCACATGCATTTTATTTAGGCAGATTAATTCTATAATCATTACAAAAATAGCATGTTAGGATATAAAAGCAATTCCTGTCCTTTGTTTTAACACAGAAACATAATGAATGCAACTTATGTTCTATTTACTTATTATAGTGTGTTTTTTTGTTAACTATGCACTGGAGAATCAAGGACAGAGTTAAACAAACAGAGTGTAATTTACTTATTATAGTGTGTTTTTTTTGTTCACTATGCACTGGAGAAACAAGGAAAGAGTTCAACAGAGTGCAACATGGAATGTAACAAAACTACTGTCAGTGTTAGGGAGTAGGAGAGTGTTTTGTTTCTTGCTGTTGTCAAGATTTATTAATTTGTCAAGTAAAGTTGAGATGTTCTAACAACTTTGTGACATGAATAAAATCTACATACCTGAGATGGGAAAATGTGTTTTATTAATTTTTACCATTTTGTAAAACATTTTACCATAAATTCCTGTTGTCGCTAATTTGCATCATACCTAAATTTATATCTATTGTATATGCTATAGATAAATTAACAATCTCAACTTAATTTAGCATCAGCTTGGAGCCAGAAACACACATAATTCATTTTTTTATATAATTGTAAATAAATTCAGGCATCAAGGGGTTAAAGGTCATTACACAAACTCTTTTGTTACTCACACTGTCTTTTTCTGTTGAAATCTTGTACATTTGGCTCAACTCTGTAAACTCAGCTGCTGGCTGAGACAAACCGGCCACTCCTCTCTACCAGGTAAAGTTACCTGCAGGCAGGAAATAACAGCAGACAGAGAGGAGGAGGAAGGACTGATGCCTGAGTTCTTCATTCTTTTGCAAATGTTACCCTGTATTGTGATGTCAGATATTGAGTTTGTATTGTGACTTTGCTGTTGTAAACTTTATTGTTGCTGCTCTAGTAAGTTATAATTAAAATATTAAATTCTAGTCCTATTCTGAATTTAAAAACAACCACGGAGCTAATATGCACACCATATGCATGGAATTCGACCTTACGAGTAGTGGGCATTGAGGCTGTTCGCCTTGATGCCAGAGGCGGGGATATAATCAAACGCCTTAAACAAAGGGAGACAATTGGATCTATTCTTTGAGGGCCACTAGTCATCCAGGTCTCAATGAAGATTTTGACCTTTCACCCTTTTTGTAATTGTTGTGTTTCAATGGGTACAGTATTTTGACTAGTCTTTGAATGCAATACCATTTTCTGTCAATGTTGTTTTAGAACCATCTTGACTATGAAATTAGAATTATGATGGGTATCTAGCCTATTTCACATTTATTGACATTTGGTGCGTATTGTGTGGAGTACACTAGATGTTTTTAGTGGTGTCACTCCCATTTTTCCACTGTGAGATCTTTTATCTTGCTTTGTACTTGCATAATTTAACTTCTGGTATTAGACATGACCTGAACCATTGCCTCTAGTGGCCAAAATTTGTGTTGCAAGTGCCAGAGTGGCACACCTGAAACCAATGCAACTATAAGTATTGCTTGATTTTGTCTGTTTGTTACCAACACCCTGATGAAGGCCAGTGGGCCGATACGCGTTGGTGTTTTTTAATGGTTTAGCCCTCGATCTAATAATAATAAAGGCTTTTTTACTTTTGTAACCTACTGAGTGCCTGGACTTGGATTTTTTTTCCAATTTGTATGAACATTCAACCCTTCCAAGAGCACCAGAGGATACAAGGGATACCAGAAGAGCTCCAGCTTCCTTTTGTTCAGTGCACACCTTAGTGTTTGTTTATTTATGGCAAGTCATATTGTCATCTCAATATGTCAATGTTATCGCACATCGCAGATTTTCCTTCTATCATGCAGGCTGTCCTTACACCCTTGCTTGCTTCATTTCTCATTTGGTCAGTTGGTTATTTGCTAGGATGGCTGAATGTGTGATGCAGTGAAAGGCTTGGCTTAATTTCCCTAAAGTCAAAGATAAGGTGGAAGTGAAATGCCATTTATGTTCCAGGTTATAATGGGGTGGTGACGGCGCAGTGTATAAGATGTCTGCCTTTGGTGTGAGCGACCCGGGTTCAATCCCCCACTGTGACACATCTACAGTACCAGTGTGTCCCTGAGCAAGACACTTAAGACACCCCTAGGTTAACCCGCAAGGATCACTCCTTCATCTTGGTGATAGACAGGGATCGGCACTTCCTCATCAAACAGATCCAGGATAATCTACCTGATGAACATCTACGTCCAGCCCCGGACCATCTACCTGTGTCGGCATGGAGAGAGCAACGACAACCTGGAGGGACAGCTGGGCCGTGATGCAGGCCTCTCGCCGCGAGACAGACAGGTACGGTTAACCGTAGACAGAACCATTACAGTACACGGTAACTAAATTTGAAACATTATGATGGATAGGCCACATACTGTTCCCTCCCCTCTGTAGTTTTTGGTGGCTAAACCCGAGTCTGCAGTCTTACCAGGACCTGGTCCAATCAGTCCGGTGGCTCTGAAGAATTTGCTACACATTTCTTAGTGAGTGATGAGTTTTCCATTTCCATTTCCATTTCCATTTCCATTTATTCATTTAGCAGACGCTTTTATCCAAAGCGACTTATAAATGAGAACAATAGAAGCAGTTAAAACTAACAGTAGGACAACAATACGTAAGTGCTATAACCCCTCTCAGTTTAACTTAAGTGCAGTGTTTTTTTTTTTGTTTTTTTTTAAGAATAGAAGAGAAGAGAAAGTGTTAATACTACTGAATCAAGTGCTGCCGAAAAAGATACGTCTTCAGCAGTTTCTTGAAAGTGGCTACTGACTCAGAAGCTCTGGTTGAGTTAGGCAGATCATTCCACCAACAGGGAACAGTCATGGTAAAGGTCAGAGAAAGAGATTTTGTGCCTCTTTGAGATGGTACCACAAGACGACATTCGCTAGCAGAGCGCAGGTTTCTGGATGGCACATAAGTCTGAAGTAATGAGTTTAGGTAAGAGGGAGCAGTGCCAGTGGTTGTTCTGTAGGCAAATGTCAGTGCCTTGAATTTAATGCGAGCGGCAACTGGCAACCAGTGGAATTTTGTGAGGAGAGGAGTGACGTGTGCTCTCTTTGGCTCATTAAAGAATACTCTGGCTGCAGCATTCTGGATCAATTGTAGAGGTTTGACAGAGCAAGCTGGAAGACCAGCCAGGAGAGCATTACAATAGTCCAGTCTGGATAAAACAAGTGCTTGGACAAGGAGTTGTGTAGCATGCTCTGTAAGGAAGGGCCTGATCCTCCTAATGTTGTGCAAGGCAAATCTGCAGGACCGGGCAGTTCTAGCAATGTGGTCTGTGAATTTCAACTGATCATCAATTACAACCCCAAGGTTCCTAGCTGACCTTGATGGAGTTATGGATGACGAGCCTAGCTGAATGGAGAAGTTGTGATGAAGTGTTGGGTTGGCCGGGACTACAAGTAGCTCTGTCTTCACAAGGTTTAGTTGAAGGTGGTGGTCCTTCATCCAGCCAGAAATGTCTGTCAGGCAGGCTGAGATACGAGCAGCTACCGAGCAGCTTCCGTCGGATCGTCAGGCTGGAATGAGATGAACATGAGATGAACATTTCCCCACCTAGAATCTTTGTTTTCTTTGTTTTGACACATTCTGTATGCCAGTAATACTGTTTTGTATTTCTTTTACAGCCTTCATCTTACCTGAAGACAAGAAGAGTACCCCCCTCCCCCCAATCCATGTTCCTCTGAAAAACCTTTTCCCCTCGCACATTTTAACATAATTTATTCAGTGGATGCAATTGTTGTAATGTTAACAAAGAGTGTCATGAATTAGCAGACTTGAAACAATTTAGAGATGAGAAACTATATATACTTTTTCCTTTTGTCTTTTTGTTTCCTTTTTATATTTTAGTTTTAGTTTTCATGGAATTGTTAAATATGTAAATAAAAAGTAAATAAAAATATTTTTAATCACAGAAGATTTGTTTGAAATGTTTTCAACAAGAGTTATTATCATTATACACTGTTAACTAACAGAAAAGTAAAATTTCTATTTGCTGTTGGTATATTGCCTAAATTCATCTGTTTTATCTTTACTGTAGGAAAACCATAAATTAACAGAAATTTTTCATCTTTTAATTACGGAACAAAGTCCGGGTAATGAGCTGCCAGTACATTATCTGTTATTTTACGGATTCATTTAATGTTTGCCGTTTTTTTTTACTGTAGTTATATCATTAAATAACAGAAAGTGTCCTGTTTTGTTACTATAGATACACCAAAAAAATGACAAAGTGTCAATTTTTTTAACTATACATACATAATTAAATATCAGAAAACGATACTCAGTTACTAACGTAACCTCGGTTCTCTCTAGAGAGGGAACGAGTATTGCGTAAGTTTAGCTTACGCTACGGGAAAGATTCATCTTCTCGAGATACTGAAGCCAAAAAATTATCCTTAATTTTGTATTCATTGTCAACGCAGTGCAGCAGCTAGCAGACCTAGAGCAGGCCATCTCGCGTGCTCATTGGCTGCCCTGCGGACAACTGCTGCAGCCTACCAGTGAGTCCAGCGTGGCGTCACGCCCAATGAAGGGCGCCCGCGCCTTCATAGCGTCACAGCCCGCCAGAATGGGCGTGGCTTAGCGTATATAAGTAGGGGCTGTAGGCTGACTTCCCTGGTTTTTCGTCGACTGAAGCGAAGTCGCTCGTGGCGCGAGCACGGCCGGTTACGCAATACTCGTTCCCTCTCTAGAGAGAACCGAGGTTACGTTAGTAACCGAGTATCGTTCTCTTATGAGAGGTTCTCTCGTATTGCGTAAGTTTAGCTTACGCTACGGGAACACTTTGTCAACGCCGTGCCTGACAAAGGTAGACGGGGAGCTCCAGCCCGCCGCTACACATATGTCATGGATAGAAATTCCACTGGACCATGCCCACGAAGAGGCCACGCCTCTCGTGGAATGAGCCCTGATGCCCAGAGGGCATTGCAGACCTTTTGACTCGTAAGCGGCTGCTATAGCGTCCACTATCCATCTGGACAGGCTCTGTTTCGAGGAGGCGAGACCCTTGGTGCGCCCACCAAACGAAACAAAAAGCTGTTCCGAACGCCTGAAGGAGGCGGAGCGCGTAATGTAAAACCTCAGCGCTCTGACAGGGCAGAGGAGATTCACATCACTTTTGCTGTCAGATGCTGAGAGAGCTGACAACGAAATAACTTGCGCTCTGAATGGAGTGCCCATCACTTTAGGAACATAGCCATGTCTGGGTCTGAGGATGACTTTAGAGTCATTCGGCCCGAACTCAAGACACGACGCGCTGACAGACAGCGCATGCAGGTCCCCCACACGTTTTACTGACGACTGAAATAGATATTTCAACCCCACGGAGTCTAGTGGTTCAAAAGGAAATGCTTTCAGGGCTTTGAGGACCAATGAAAGATCCCACATGGGAACCGACGGGGGGAGCGGCTGATTCATCCTTCTAGCTCCTCTAAGGAAGCGGATGACCAACTCATGTTTTCCCAGTGACTGGCCGTGCGTTGATCCTGCGGACGCTGCCACGGCCGCCACGTATACTTTGAGCGTGGATGGGGACCTTCCCTTATCCAACAGCTCTTGTAGGAAGGTGAGCAGATGCGCCACCCCGCATGTCCGCGGGTCCAGACCTCTGTCGGTGCACCATCCAGAGAACACCGACCATTTAGACACGTAGAGTCTTCTCGTGGAAGGGGCTCTAGACTGCGTTATTGTGTTCATCACTCCTTCTGGCAGGGCAACGAGTACCCGTTGATCAACCATGCATGCAGAGACCAGTGCTCTGGATGGGGATGCCAGATCGTGCCGCGAGCCTGAGAGAGGAGATCTGCCCTCACCGGAATCGGCCACGGAGCTGTATGTGACAGCTGTGCTAGTTCCGGGAACCAAATCTGATTCTCCCAACGCGGGGCTATGAGGAGCACCGAGTGGCGCGTTTCCCTGATTCTCTTGATCACCTGTGGTAACAGAGAGACCGGAGGGAAAACATATAGCGGGAGGCTGGGCCAAACCTGGGCCAGCGCGTCCTCGTCCTTCGAGAAGAAGGTCGGCCATTGAGCGTTGTCTTTTGACGCAAATAGGTCGACTTCCGCTCTGCCAAATAGGCGCCACAGTTTCTGGACCGTTTGGGGGTGCAGGGACCATTCCCCTGGGGGAACATTGTCCCTGGACAGTTTGTCTGGGCCGTCGTTCAAATGGCCAGGCACATGCGCCGCCCTCAGCGAGCGCAGGTACATCTGAGACCAAATAAGGAGGCGTTCCATCAGATTGCAGAGATTTCACCGCCCTGACACCGCCCTGACGGTTTACATAGGATACCACAGACATGTTGTCCGAGCAGACAAGAACATGCTGGTCCTGTATGAACGGGAGGAAGCACTTCAGCGCGTTCTCGACCGCTATCATCTCCAGACAGTTTATGTGAAAACCCTTCTCCTGGTCTGACCACTGGCCAAAGACCGGTCTGCCCTCGAACAGTGCGCTCCAACCCGAGTTGGACGCGTCTATCGAGATGACTTTCCGATAAGAGATGGTTCCCATCATTACTCCCTGCTGGTACCAGTTGGCCACTAACCAGGGCTGCAGAGCCGCTATGCAGGTCTGAGTCACTCTGATTTTCTGGCCGCCAGACAGCCAGGCTCGGCGGGACACGCGAGTATTCAACCAGCGTCAGAGCGGGCGCATGCGCAGTAGGCCCAGCTGAAGCACCGCTGCAGCTGATGCCATACAGCACAACATCCTTTGAAATGTTTTCAAAGGGAGAAAGCTGCCCTTCTGGAAAGATGCGGCTAGGTGGCGAACACGGCGCGCGCTGTGTCAATAAACGAGCCGTCATGGTCACCGAGTCCAGTTCTATTCCTAGAAAGGAAATTGACTGGCTGGGCAGTAACGAGCTCTTGGTCCAGTTGACCGTGAGACCCAAGCTTTCCAGATGACTGAGAAGCACTGTCCTGTGAGATAGCAGTTCTGTCTCTGACTGTGCCAATATCAGCCAATCATCCAGATAGTTCATTATTCGCAGCCCCTGACTTCTCAGGGGGGCGAGCGCAGCGTCCATGCACTTCGTAAATGTACGGGGTGCTAGGGACAGGCCGAACGGCAGGACGGTGTATTGATATACCTGACCGTCGAAGGCGAATCTCAAAAATTGCCTGTGACGGGGTATTATCTGAATCTGAAAATAGGCATCCTTCAGATCTAGAGAAATAAACCAGTCCCTCGGGCGAACGTGCGAATGAATTGAAGTGTATAGCCCTGCTTTATTGTGCTCAGCACCCATTCTGAAATCCCTGGGATAGTTTCCCACGCAGCTATGTGAGCCGCTAGGGGGCGAATGGCCTCCGGGATCAGATCGCCGCCATTTGCGGGCTTGTGAAACTGAACCGGAGCCGAAAGCGCGGCGCGCGGGCTCTCGGTTCTGGGCAATGGCTGCTCGCTGAAAGCCGAAACCGGCTGATTTATGTGAGATGTCCCAATCATAAGGGATGGGGAACATTCTTTTTTCACTTTTTGACGCGCAAGCAGCGCTCCGGGCGGAAAAGCTTTCTGTAAGCGTGAGCACACGTACGCGGGCACGAGACTTACAACTGTATCTGACGCCCCGATCATAATGGATGGGGAGCGTTTTATTAATGCCCTGCGTTTTGTGATAGCACTTAAATGCGCGGACGGAGCCCGGGGGAGGTTTGTGTTAGCAAGCGTGAGCGCTCTCTGGCGGGCACGAGACTTACATTCATAAGCTGCTTCTTTGCTCATGTAAAAGAGTGTGCAGATAGTGGGCACAGACCTGTGGACACATTTCTTACATTCAACACTCGTCTTTTCTCTCTCTCTGTTATGAGGGCTTTGCGTGCTCAGACTTCAGTGTAATTCTTTGCCGAGGCCCTCTGGGGGGCGGCGGTCTGTGACGGCTGTCTGAGCGCGACCTAGGGCGGCCGCCCTGACGTCACTGCGAAGGCTGAGGCTGAGGCTGTGCTGGACGCTGGGTGCTGTTTCGCACAGGAGGCTGGCTTTGTCTCTCGCGAGAGCGGCCTGTGGCGGAACTCGAGCGTCGCGGCAGGAAGAGGTTCATGGCCTGCGTGGTCTTCTGCACCTCAGAGAAGCGGTCAACGATCCCGTTCACCGCTGGGCCGAAGAGACAAGTGGGGGAGAGCGGCGTGTTCAGGAAGGTGGCTCGCTCAGTTTCCCTCATATCCGCGAGCGTTAACCCGAGGTGCCTCTCTGTCACAGTTAACGCGGCTATGGCTCGTCCGATGGCTTGGGCTGCGGCTTTGGTGGCGCGGAGAGAGAGATCCGTCGCACTTCTCAGGTCCGTAACCGCAGCTGGATCCCGGCCCTTCTCATCCCATTAACGGAGGAGGTCGGCTTGCAGGATCTGTAGCACAGCCGTTGAGTGTAGAGCAGACGCGGCCTGGCTGGAGGCGGCAAAGCACGGCCGACCAAGGCGGACGTGGCTCTGCAGGCTTTAGACGGGAGGGCTGACCGTGACCGCCAGTCTAAAGCAGAGGGCGGGCAAAGGTGCGCTGCGACCGCCTCTTCCACAGGGGGAATAGCCGTGTACCCTTTCTTGGCGGCGCGTCCACTTGGGAGAGTGACGCGGAGGCCTGTGACTGAAGTCTCGAGGAAAATGGTGTACTCCACGACTTCGTCAGCTCCGAATGAAGTTCCGGCAGGAATGGAGCAGGCCTAGTTGATGAAGCTGCGCGGCGGCGACTCTGAAGGAAACAACCGTCGAGCCTGTTCGGCGCGGGTTCCTTTGGCAGCGACCACTCGAGCCCGAGACGGTCAACAGCCTGTGTCAGCAGGCGCATCAGTTCCGCATCAGCTCCAGCGCGGGTACGGGTGGATTCCTGGATCGACGAGGTGGCGGAATGAAGCGACCATTCCTCGCTGTCCGATGCCAGGATGGAGCAGCAGTCTCTCGTGGCGCGTTCCTCGGCCTCATCCTCCGATGCGACGGCAGTGAGGCTCGTAAGCGGCAGCTGCGCGTCGGTGAGGAGAGGCGGGGAAGGCGAAAGCGAGGCTCGAGGGAGGTTCTCCGGCGAGCGCGTCGCTGTGGCCACAGGTGTGGGCTGTCTCAGGGAACGGTGCTTCTTCCTGCGCGGTCCCACAGAGGGCGGAGTGACTGCTGCGGTGTTGAAGGCTTCGAGTGGAGCCCGCAGGGTCGACAGCGGAAGCTCCTCACAGAGCTCGCAGCCCCCGGACGCGAGGGCGAGCTCTGCGTGTTCCAGGGCCAGGCAGAGAGCGCAGATCAGATGGCGGTCTCCGGCGCTGAGCGGGGCTCTACACGAGCCGCAGGAAGTGCGAGGCATCTTTAAAAAGACGCTCGCTGCTCTTTTAGAATATATCTAGCAAGGCAAATAGATACGTCGCCGGATAGCGTAGCTCACACGGATGGCTGAAGGTGGCGAAGACGGCCGGCTTCCTCAGCGCTGTCCTAAGCTGGCTGTCCGCTGTTCGACGGCGGCGGTGGCTTCTCTTAGATCCAGCGATGCGAAGAGCTCGCTGAATGAGCTGCCAGTACTTTTTCTGTTATTTTACGGATTTATTTCTTAGAGTGTAGTCATGGTAACCAAGACCCTTCTTGCCCTTGTTGGGGGGATGGGACCATAGATCCCAGAGTGAGTTTTAAAGATTATTGTCTGATTTGTCTCAGTCGTTACAAGAGTAATAACTGTGTTATGTAGCTTGATGCTAATCATAGCTCTAATGGGTCTGCTGCGCCAGGAACTATTCTATTCCATAATCTAATTTGTTAAAATAATTCACATAAGGTCCAAAGAATATACTTTTTTGTTTGTTTTCTAGAAAGACTTCAGATAATAGGTGGATTGATCTATATGGGATGAAAGTGGTGTAGATGGCCAAGCCATAATGCTATAGAATGAAGGCTAATAAAGGCTGAATTCAAACAAAAGTATAACAATAAAAGAATAATGAAGATTAGGTCTCATACCGGCAGAGGTGTGAAAGGTTCGTCGATTGACAACAATAGAGCATGAATGAAGCAGTTCTTCTCGCCAGACATTAGTCATAGACTGCAAATGGGTGTTTACAGGGCAATGAAATATTTGATTAGCATTTTATCAGCCTTCTCTAAAAACTCCCTTGACATGATCTTACAATATGCTTCGTAAAACGCAAAATTTTAGATATATCATCCTCAGATTTCAAATGAAGCATGACCTCACTTATGGCTTCACTTTAGTTGTGGTAATAAGTTGTTATACTACACTCACATTATATTTTTATACATTTAATAAATACTTTATTAATATTTTTTTGTTTTTGTTTTTATGTTTGATCATATATATCTCCATATTACTGACAGTCTGAGTAATTATTAGTCTTGAACTGTAAACTCTCAAGTATAGGCTTTCTAAATATATGTTGGCTATGTGCCTATTCAGAATGACTAATGAGCAGCAACCCTTTTTATTTTGGGTATGTCATGTATACCCCACTTGACAAAAAGACACCCAGTCTGGTGAGGTAATAAATAGTTGAACTATTGCCAGACTAAAATGTATAGATGGAAGCATTGTTGAAATATGAAAGATAGGTAGGTAGGCAACCTTTCAATCCTAAATAAATATACATGTACGACACTAGGATGTTTTTATGCTCTATAATATACAACACAGTACAATATAAAAAGTAATATGGGTGTTTACACTGTAAGATGATGAATATTATAAAGTTTAGAGGTGTGTTTATTGTGAAATTCTGTTCATTCATGGATATCTGCTCAAACGTAGATGTTTATAATGTACTACACAATCATGTTTCATAGGGTCTCTGTAAGCGCTGTGAGTTTGTCACTTACCATATGCATTTGAAAAGCAAAACGCGCCAAACATGTTTTTACTCCTAACTCACTTCATAACGTCATAAGTGTCGTACGTGTCAACGTCATAATTTCCATTTGGGATCTAAAGTAGCTTCTTATCACAGAATGAGGCAGACAGTATATTATTTTGAAGTATTCTATAACTAATGATATGTCGATTAGAATTGCATCATAAATATATTTTATTCTTATGAAAATACCTGAGATGGCTTGAAGAACACAGATAAACCATATATTGTCACAGTCGTGTGTTTATTGTCCTCAAATTTAATCAAAGCGTTTCTATCTTTTTATTCAGTTGTATTAGGAATATCCTCGAACGTCATGCTATTTTACTTCTGTGAGGCGCATTTGGCTTTCAGTATGAATTAAATATAAGTCAACAAACCTTGTGTTCTTTATATTTTTTTGTGAATTTTAAATCACAATTTTAACCAGAAAAATCACAATTAGATTTTTTTCTCCCAAATTGTGCAGCCCTAGTAGCTCCCGATATCAGCATGTTCATAGTTGTTTTGTTGTTGTTTTTACAGGGACCAGATGAGTCCTGCTGACTTAAACATTCACACGAGTCTCTTCAAACTGTTATTCTCTGAGACTGCTGTACCAACATCTGGAAGCTTCAACATGAACATGGTAAAATGAAAAAGCAAACACCTTGGAAATGACAGGTACTGTTGAACATTAACTGTTTCAGGAAATTAACTGTGTTTAGGTCAGTGTGCTCAATTATGTGCCTTTTTGTCCTTCATGTATTAGGATTGTGTTGTATTTTAAATTAAATACAAACAATCAAAAGGTGCTCTTCGGTCATTTTTGAGCGAAAAATGTAACTTTTTTTTTTTTTTCTTCATCGGAATGGTACGAAACATGGTAAAGGTTTTTCCACTTGCTATGTGAACACACACACACGCACACACACACACACACACACACACTCACTCACACACACACACACACACACACACACACAAATCATGGACAGGATTCGAACAGGTTAAATCGTCCTGAAAACAATTGTGCTCTTTGCGGTCAAAAATGACCGCATTGGTAAATGACTGGGAGACTAATTCCATCTACTGAATACTTTTGGTACTGCGGCCAAACAAAATCTTACTGAAAGCTATTTTTTTTAGATATCAGGCTTAAATTTTTAACACAGTATGTTTAGATTTTTGGCTTTGATTTTCTCACAGTTTTAGAGTAAAACATGTTTTTGAAAATATATATTTCATATAAAAATTGAAAATAGTATGATTGCACATTTTTCATAACAATAAACGTACTTTAAAACTTCAGTAATAATCTGCCAAGAGTCATCTTTGAAAAGAGATCAAACTTAAGTCTGTGCTCTAAAGCATTCAATATTTAATATTTAATTTTCAGGTCTATGCCAAAAAGTGAACGAATGGATTATAAATATAGCGTAAATATAATTTAGTACCATAAAATCCCCTAAAATACAAAATATTAAATAAAAAACATTATCGAACTAAAATATAGTACATTAATTTAATTGAAATAAAAAAATAAATTTCTGTCATTTTTGACCGACATGCGAAGAGCACCAGAGGCTTAATCTCCTCACATTCTTGTTCTAGTTCCCTCACACTCCCACCAGATAGGACCATTAGGGGAGGGGATTTTGTCATCCCAGGTGTGAAACACATCAATATTCATGATAAATTATGCCCTCCCTGCATAAGCCTTCCTGATACAAAATATGTCTTTTTAAGATGTGTTTTTAAGTAAATATATTGTTTTATGTGAATGAGTGGGCAGGATGATTTTCACATAGTTTTGAAGCAAATATTCTAGGCTTTGTGATCCAATTTTCAAAAGTGTTGTGAACAAATATTCAGTATGCGTTTAATGGCCTCATTTCAGTGACTTAATATTTTTTTTTTTTTTTTTTTTTTTTACAACCCATGCAAACATCATTTTCTCAAAACTACAAACTTTTACATAATGTAACGGTCACCAGCTGGAGTGCCCTTGAGAGCCACCAGAGAGCACTCCACATCAGACTACTGTCATTCCCTCATAAACTACATTTCTCATAACTCACTGCCCGGACTCATCATCCCTGATTGCATCCACCTGTGTCTCATTACCTTGTTAGTCCCAGCCTATTTAAACCATGCACACTCATTTATTCCCTGCTAAATCTTGTATGTTGTCTCACTGCATTTGTGAGTGTGTTAGTTTCCTAGGGGAAATCGGGGGATTCACTGTATAGAGAAATGGGAATGGGATGGGAAATCTGTTGATTGTCGAGGGCCAAATAAACACAGAGCCGTTTGTTAGCCGTTTTGCTATGATGCTTGCTATGCTTATACAACAATAATTCGGTTTTAACTCAATAAACACGAGATCTAATTTCACCATAATATTGTGCTTTGCAACAAAACTGTTACAAATTCAGTTATTATTTATTTCCATCAGTTGGGTTAATGCTAGGCCCAGTAATTAGCCAACAGAATTTTCAAATCTGTAGGTAGTTTCAAAGACAAACATTTGCTATTTATTTGTTACAACTCTATTTCGTGACAAAGTATAGTTTAACAAGTCATAACTAAAAGTGTGCCATACATAGAATTCGAGGCAGTAACCAAGGAGCTAATGGTTTGTGTGATGAAGGATTTGTGCTATTTAGAATATTTATTCTATATTTTATTTGTATATTATTCTTAATATTTTATATTATTTTTGCTCTCTGCTCTTGTTATATTTTTTATATTGAAGGGAGTCTCGCCCAGGGTGTAATTCAATGTAGAACCGCCACTGAATGTCAGGGCATGTCAAAACACCTCCAGGGCCCAGAAAACACCTCAGACCCCAGAAGGTTAACCACCAGATCATCCTGGACACCCTCTCTGACTTGGGCATCACATTAACGGTATTTTGGTGGGTTCAGTCATACCTCGATGGCAGATCTTTCAAGGTTTCATGGAGAGGAAGGGTGTCTGGGTGCCTTTTCTCTATTAACACAACTTCACTGGGCACAATCATAAAGGCACATGGCTTCTCCTCAGGGGTGGACGTAACAAATTACAACTAATCACGTTACTGTAATTAAGTAGTTTTTTTGGGTACTTGTACTTTTTTGAGTATATTTTTAATACATGAGTACAAGTAAAATTACAGATTTAAAAATATACTCAAAAAAGTACAAGTACCCGAAAAAACTACTACTATTACTATTACAGTTGTCCTATTGTAAAGACAAATACACAGAGTGAGCAAATGTTTAAGTTAGATTATTGTAATGGTTATTGATCAATGTTTAAATATGTAAACAAAAGCCTAAATTAAAATCTGTTCATCGTATAAAGTGGACGTGTCTCTTCAGAAGACTTGAATTCAACTTTCCCATTCAAATAGATTACTGTTACAATGAGTTTTGAGCTTTTTGAAGCTTGAAAACAATGATTGTCTTGGCAAAATAAATGGACACAAATGTAGATATTAAAATATTTAGTATGTTGGGGTTTTCCCGATGGTATTGAAAATTATACTGAATATTTACATTTTTCAAGGTGTCATATTGAAGTTAGAAATTCCAGTATCATGACCACTAATTAATGTCCTTCCCCAATAAGGTAAAATGTGTTAAAAGTAGCTATTTTCTACATAGATCTATGATTTGATTGAATATTTAATGGTAATACATTAACTATCGGCGGCTAAACAGTAACTAGTAATTAGTACTCTTAAGTAGTTTTTGAGAAGAGTAATTTGTACTTTTACTTAAGTACTTTTTGACACCAGTACTTTTACTTGTAATTGAGTATTATTTCAGCAATGAAACAGTACTTGTACTTGAGTACAAATTTTCAGTACTCTTTCCACCTGTTGTGAGTCAGAAGTCGGAGTCAGGTCCATTTGCAACAACGTTTATTAAAGTCGCTTAACAGGAGTCAAAACAGCCTAAATTTAGGTTGGCCGTATACGGGCAGGTGACAGTTAAGGGGTTAAACAGTGTAGTGGGGCGTGCAGAACCGTGAGGTAAGCCAGGCAGGTGATCGATAGGTGGGCAGCAAACCAACGGAATCCAGGGACAGGCAGAGGGTCAATAGGCAGGCTGCTGACAAACACGGAGAACTAGAATAGCAAGGGGTAGAGTCAGGAAAACTTCCAGGAAAAGGCTCGGACATGCAACACAACTGTGAAACAATACTTCACACAGAGTGAGCCGTGGACATGGTTGATATAGGCTAAAGACAGGTGATCATTAGACACAGGTGGAAGGCAATCATTAGACAAAGGTGGAAGGCAATCAGTGCGTGAGTGATGCATAATGGGATTTGCAGTTCTGGAGACATTAGTATTCGGGCGAGGGCATTCGCTGCCGGTTACTGTTAGAGACAGCGGGACTGGAAACCGTGACAGAGCCCCCTCCCTGCGAGCGACTCCCGGCGCGAGGATGCTGGCGTCGACGGGGTCTACCACGTGGTCGGGGGGCAGGCTTGTTTGGGTGGTTAAGATGGAACTCATGAGAGAGTGTGGGGTCCAGAATATCATTGGCGTTGACCCATGACCGTTCCTCTGGGCCGAAGCCTTCCCAGTCGACTAGATACTGGAGATGACCGCCTCGACGTCTGGAATTTAGCAGTTGGTGGACACGGTAGGCTTCTTCACCCTCCACAAGGATGGACTGAGGAGGAAGATCTGCGGGCTCCCTTTCTTCCTCCTCGGAGGGGAGCGTGGCCGGTTTGAGCAGCGAGGCATGGAATGTGGGAGAGATGTGAAGATGATTGGGTAGAGCGAGACGATAGGACACCGGAGTGATCTGGCGGATCATTTTAAAAGGACCCACAAACCTCGGACTGAGTTTTTTACATGGGAGTTTGAGACGAAGGTCCCGAGAAGAAAGCCATACCCATTGGCCCGGTTGGTACTCTGGGTTAGGACGGCGGTGGCGGTCGGCCTGCTTCTTGCTGCGGTTTATGGCTCGTTGGAGGTGATGGTGAGCCAGGTTCCAGGTTTCCTCACTGCGTTTTAACCAGTCATCCACAGAAGGGACATTTGTGGGCTCACCGGACCATGGAAACATGGGTGGCTGAAAACCGAGAACACACTGGAAGGGAGTCATACCAATGGAGTGCTTGCGGATAGAGTTTTGGGCATACTCTGCCCACATTAGATATCGACTCCAATCCTCCGTGTGCAGGTGACAGTTGGACCGGAGGAACCGGGTGATCTCCTGATTGAGGCGCTCGACTTGGCCATTGGCCTGGGGATGATACCCGGATGTGAGGCTCACGTTGACTTGAAGCATCTGAAAGAATGCCGCCCAGACTTGAGAGGTGAACTGAGGGCCCCGGTCCGACACGATGTCCTCAGGCAGCCCGTAAAATCTAAAGACCAGATTGCAGAGGTGTTCCGCTGTCTGTAACGCAGTGGGTAGTTTGTGGAGTGGAATGAGGCGGCAGGCTTTAGAAAAGCGGTCTATGACTGTGAGAATGGTGGTGTGACCATTAGAGGGAGGTAAATCAATGATAAAATCAATGGCTATATGTGACCAGGGATGTTGCGGGATCGGCAGAGGATGGAGAAGACCGGCGGGCAGTAGTCGAGATGACTTCTGTGTGTTGCAGTTCTGACACTGCTGCACGAACTTGGTGGCATCATGGGCTAACGTAGACCACCAGTAGCGATTCTGAAGGAGTTGAATGGTAGCTGTGATGCCCAGGTGTCCAGAGCTGGTGAGTGAGTGCACATGTTCCAGGACCTTTCCCCGGAGGGCTTCGGGGACATGGACTTTATTGTGAGGACACTCTGGAGGGACTTCCACATTGACATTGGCCTGGTCAAGCTCTGTTTCAATATCCCACTGGATGGGGCCGAGGACGAGGTCAGGTTTCAGGACTGTTTCCGGAGACTGTGAGGTCACTTCAGAGTCGAACTGTCGGGACAAGGAATCAGCCTTAGTGTTCTTTGATCCGGGACGGTAAGTAACCGTGAATTGAAACCGAGAGAAGAATAGAGACCACCTGGCTTGTTGGGGATTCAATCTCTTTGCCGTACGGAGATACTCTAAGTTCCTATGGTCCGTGAGCACAGTGAAAGGATGGGAGGCTCCCTCTAGCCAGTGCCGCCACTCTTCAAATGCAGCTTTCATTGCCAGTAATTCTCGATCTCCTACATCGTAATTCCGTTCCGCCGAGTTGAACTTCTTCTTGGAGTAGTAGGTGCACGGATACAACTTGGGTGGAGAATCCTGACGTTGTGAGAGGATGGCGCCTAATCCCGTGTTAGAGGCATCCACTTCCACTATGAAAGGCAGCTCGGGGTTTGGATGGTGCAGGATGGGCGCTGTGGCGAACCGTTGTTTTAGGTGATTAAAGGCGAGAATGGCACTCTCATTCCAGGGAATCCGTGACACGTTCTTACGTACAAGAGAGGTAAGGGGTCCAGCCACTGTGCTGAAGTCCTTAATGAAGCGGCGGTAGAAGTTTGCAAACCCAAGGAAGCGCTGCAGTTCCTTCAAAGAGATGGGTTGAGGCCAATCCAGCACCGCCTTGACTTTACTCTTGTCCATCGCCACGCCTTCTGGACTGATGACATAGCCCAAGAACGTTACGGAGGTCTGTTGGAAATAACATTTCTCAATTTTTGCATAGAGTTGGTGTTGAATGAGCCTCTGGAGAACTGCCCGGACGTGTTGGATGTGGTCTTTCAGGTTATCAGAATAAATCAGAATATCGTCAAT
Organism: Gila orcuttii; assembly: GCA_026230005.1. Classification (NCBI taxonomy): domain Eukaryota; kingdom Metazoa; phylum Chordata; class Actinopteri; order Cypriniformes; family Leuciscidae; genus Gila; species Gila orcuttii. The sequence continues at coordinate 31,357,317 of JAPDVR010000002.1, read as the reverse complement.
GTAGACAATGACGAACCGGTGGAGCATGTCCCGAAACACATCATTAATGAAGGACTGGAAAACGGCTGGACTGTTTGAGAGACCGAAAGGCATGACCCGATACTCATAGTGCCCAGTGCAGGTGGAAAAAGCGGTCTTCCACTCATCCCCCTCGCGGATGCGAATCAGGTTGTAAGCGCACCGTAAGTCCAGTTTAGTGAAAAACTTGGCCTTACGAAGGAGGTCCAGAGCTGAGGGTACTAGAGGCAACGGGTAGCGAAACTTGACGGTGCAATCGTTGAGGGCTCTATAATCAATACAAGGTCGGAGACTGCCGTCTTTCTTCTGCACAAAGAAAAAAACAGCCGACAGGGGGGACGTGGATGGTCGAATAAACCCTTTAGTGAGTTCTGTTTCGATGTATTTCTGCATGGCCTCGGTCTCGGGTTGAGAGAGCGGAAAAACTCGACCCCTGGAGGGTGTGGAACCTGGCAAGAGGTCGATGGCACAATCGGACGCCCGATGAGGGGGCAACTTGGATGCTTGGGTCTTGCTGAAGGCTTCCGTCAGATCATGATACATGGGAGGCAGACGGCTCAACTCAGTGCTCTCTCGAGGCTCGCTGATGCTCTGAACTGGGGAAGGAGTGACAGAGGTTAGACAGGTAGTGAGACAGTTCTTACCCCAGCGGACAATTTGACCAGTAGCCCATTGGATGTGTGGGTCGTGTTTGCGGAGCCAGGGTAAGCCCAAGATGACAGGTGTGCGCGGTGCATGAAGTACAAAAAATTGGATGGTTTCCCAGTGAAGGACTCCTGTTCGCATGTGAAGCTCTTGAGTGACGTGGGAGATTCGGCCAGAGCCTAGTGGCCGCCCGTCGATAGCTTCGAATGAAAGGAGAGAGGAACAAGGAATTAAAGCAATCCTGTGATGCAAGGCATAATCTCGGGACATGAAATTCCCAGCAGCTCCGGAATCGATAAGGGCTGGTGTGGAAAGCACTCGGCCATTGATGCGGAATGCGAGGGGTACAGAGACACAGGAATGGGGGTTAAGGGAATCAGCAGATAGACTCACCGGTTTGACATCCTTAGGAGTGGGTCGTAATGGGCATTCAAGATGAAAGTGTCCCGTCCCGCCACAGTACAGACACAAATTATGTGACTTACGTCGCTCCTTTTCCCCCTGGGTCAACCGAGAAGTGTTTATCTGCATGGGTTCACTGGTATCAGCTGGAGGGGAGCCTGAGGCTCGCGGAGTATAGAGGTAGCGAGCGGGAAATGTGGAGTGACTGCTTGGACGGCGTGAACCTATCAGATTGTCTATTTGAATGGACAAGTGAACGAACTGATCAAAATTTCTTCCCTAGTCGTGACAGGCCAGCTCCGCTTGCAGTTCATGGGTTAAGCCACGCCTATAGACCACCTTCAGCGCGTTGTCAGTCCAGTTGGTCTGAGCTGCCAGGGTGCGAAACTCAAGAGCATATTCTGCGGCGGTGGAGCGGCCTTCTGTGAGCTCCAGAAGTCGATCTTCTGCTCCCTTACCCACCTTGGAGTGTTCAAAGACAGTTTGGAAGCGCTGAAGGAAATCATCAAACATAGGGAAAGCTGAGCCGTCCATTCGCCATACCGCCGTGAACCAATCCAGTGCGCGACCAGTTAGTAGGGAGCAAACAAAGGCGATTTTACTGGCATCGGTGGAGTGAAGCGCGGGCTGATGAGAGATATATATGGAACACTGGAGAACAAAACCTTTACATTTACTTGGATCCCCATCGTACTTCTCTGGAAGCGCGAGGCGGGGACTCGCGCTCGCGGAAGATTGTACTACAGGCGCTGGTGCGGGAGCGGGAGGTTTCGGCGTAGGAGTTGGATCAGGCGCTGAGGTTTGAAGAGTTCGAACCGCTTGTATCAATTCTTCGGATAAAGAAGACAATCGGCTGAGCTGATGATGGTGAGTAGTGAGCTGGGAGGCTTGAGCAGAGATAGCGGCAGATAGTGCAGTCACCGTTGCTGAACCTTCTTCTGGCGAAGTATTCTGTTGTGAGTCAGAAGTCGGAGTCAGGTCCATTTGCAACAACGTTTATTAAAGTCGCTTAACAGGAGTCAAAACAGCTTAAACAGTGTAGTGGGGCGTGCAGAACCGTGAAGTAAGCCAGGCAGGTGATCGATAGGCGGGCAGCAAACCAACGGAATCCAGGGACAGGCAGAGGGTCAATAGGCAGGTTGCTGACAAACACGGAGAACTAGAATAGCAAGGGGTAGAGTCAGGAAAACTTCCAGGAAAAGGCTCGGACATTCAACACAACTGTGAAACAATACTTCGCACAGAGTGAGCCGTGGACATGGTTGATATAGGCTAAAGACAGGTGATCATTAGACACAGGTGGAAGGCAATCATTAGACACAGGTGGAAGGCAATCAGTGCGTGAGTGATGCATAATGGGATTTGCAGTTCTGGAGACATTAGTATTTGGGCGAGGGCGTTCGCTGCCGGTTACTGTTAGAGACAGCGGGACTGGAAGCCGTGACATAACCACTGCTTCTCCTACCTCTGCTCTGCAGATGATGCACAGCTCTGTCTTTCATTTAAACCTTATGAACACGTTCAGCCTTACAAAGACAGAGCTCCTTGTAATCCCAGCAAACCCATCAGCTGACCACAATATAATTGTGCAACTGGGGTCCACAACACTAACAGCAACCAGGACATCAAGGAACCTGAGGGTTGTGTTTTACGACCAGCTGAGAATTTCCACCCACATCTCAAAAACCGAATGCGGCAGCACATTTAGTCTTCATTCAGACAAAGATAACTCACGTCACACCCTCCTGGTCTCAATCCACTGGCTCCCAGTAATGGTCAGAATTTAAATTTAAAGTTTCAATGCTGGCTTTCAGGACTACCAGTGGAACAGCTCACCTCTACCTCAACTCAATATTACAAATGTAGACTCCCTCACTCCAGTTCAGTTCACTGATTGAGAGACGCTTTGTTATTACCTCACAACAAGGCAAAAATTCAGTCTCAAAAAGTTTCACCCTCTCTGTCCCTCTGTGGTGGAATGAGCTGCCAACCTACACCCCAACTGCTGAGAACATCACAACTTTCAAGAAGCAGCTGAAGACATCTCTTCCACAAGTACTTAACTACCCCATACTCTTAAACATATAATATATGTATATAATACATACAAATACATATAATATAAAAATGCACTTATACCACACACACACACACACACACACACACACACACACACACACACACACACACACACACACACACACACACACACATTATCCTCTGCATTTCTTCTTTTATCTTGCTGGTTGCATTATCTAGTTGTCTAATAAACCTGGCAGTGTACTACAGTGATTGTTGGCTCTTTAATGAATGCTTTGTTCTTCTTTTGTGAGTCGTCATGGAGAAAACGTCTGCTTCTTTCATAAATCTAAATGTAATGTAAAAAGATTTTCAAATGGATTTGTCAGTCCAGTCATTGCTCCTGCTTCCGAAACAATTACATCTATGCTATTGGATACCAGAATGTGAAGGACAACAGCTGCATTAGATCATAATGATTGATCAGAGATTCAACAACTACACCGAGGTTTTACTTATTGGCCAGACAAACCCCTCTAGCTGTTACCAGTGTATAATGTGTGCATGTATCTCTTATATGCAATACTGAGTGGTAATCAGACTTAAACATCTCTCAGCGCTGTGAATTCCCACACCTCTGACAGACAGACACTCTTTACACTTGCATACACACTCCTAATCTCCCTTCCCAGAAGGCCAGATCACAGAGCATAAATACACATGTACGACCTAGCAGGAGATTGATGATGAATTGATGGTATGTTGTTGTCTTCTTGCATATTGTAAAAGATTTTTTCCCCGCCACCTCCTCCTCTCCCCTCTCCCCTCACTTCTCCCTTCTTGCAAGTCCCAGTTAGAAGCATATTAATCACCCTCCTTTCCTCTTCTCTCTCAGTGCTGCCTCTCAAATGCTATTAGCGCTGCCTGTCCTTCTTTACCAGACTGTGTACTGCTGTGATTGTGTAATCTATATGTTATTAATGGCAGCAGGAAATAATGCCAAGTATGTGATGAGGTAGATGAAAGAAGATGATGGCTGACAAAAAGGGATATTTATATTGCATTTGTGTATGCTAAAATTACAGTCTTTAAATGTATATGCAACTCAGAGATGTCAGGTGCATTCATTATTCACAGAAAAAACAGTTCCCTTTCAAGGGAACTCGAGCTGCGTCAAGCTGTGGGAACGCCTCTGCGTTGTGCGTCCTGAAGCACGTGTGGAATCAGCCCAATGGAGAGATGGAACGTCATAGGCGGGTGACGTCATCGACCAGGAAACTGTAAAGCACCCCATAAACACAAGCGCAATAGCTTCTGTGCCTTCAGTCGCGCTATATGTGAATCTGTCCCTGTGTGAATATTGTCTGTCCTTACATACTCTGCACCACACAAACAATTTATATATATATATATATATATATATTAAGAGAGATATGGCGAACAAACAGCAGTTTAGGGAGTGTGTCCCTCCCTGCTCGCGTTATTTAACGAGTGGGGATACACACGTTCTTTGTGATGTTTGTTTGGGAGTGTAGCATGCCCAGTCAGCTTTCGAGGGAGCTGATTGTGAGCATTGCGAGCGTCTGCCATTAAGGACGCTCCGCTCCCGCCGGGCGCTCTTCGAGGAGAGCGGTTCGGTGCGCGCTCCCCGCGGTTCGGGTCCCGCTCTTGCCGAGGCAGAGCGACGACGCGTATCGTGGGGATTGCATATGGATCTCTCAGCGGGGTTAGAGACGGGCTCTGCCTTATCTCTCCCTTCACCTGTGAGATCCAGTGCCTCAGTCCCGTATTCGGAAGCACGCGCTGCGGTTTCTTCCGCTCGGGCTGAGGCACCAGTGTTGCTTCTATCCAGTTCTGAGGAGCTGGATGTTGCTAGTATATATAAGGGAGATGTGGAGGATTCGCCACCTTACACTCCCGAAAGCGATGAGCTAGTGGAGGTATTAACAAGAGCTGTAGAAAAACTCAGCATTGTATGGCCAGTGACTAGACAGGAGTCTGTTTATAAATTAAAATTAGATGAGAGATTTTCGCCGTCACGAGTGCAACCTCCATGCCGGTGCGTGCCGTCTTTTTTTTCCCGATCTCCACACTGAGGTGTCGAAATCGTGGGAAAAACCGGTGTCATATAGAGAAAATGTTTAGTCCCCAGACTTCAACATATTTAAATATGGTGGGGGATAAATCATATGGTTGTTCGGCTATGCCTCCCGTGGTAGAGACGCTTGCGAGTTTTCTCTCCCTCGAGGCTGCGTCATCTGTTAAGGCACCGGCATTACCCACCAAGCCTCTTATGAATATTTCGTTTTTTGTGGGTAAAGCGTATTCGGCAGCAGGTCATGTCTGCATACTATGTCTGTTATGAAGAGAAAAAAAAACGGGCATACCAGGCTGACCTGCTGAGGGACGTGAGTGAGAGTGAGGAGGTCAGTGCTGACGTGGTTCCCGAACTGCGTCAGGCGGCTGATTTTTCCCTGCGTGGCCGTAGAAAGACATCTGTGGTTAAATCAGACAAATATAAAAGGGAAAGGAAAAGCTTTCCTTTTAGACACTCCTCTCTCCCCCCTGGGTTTATTTGGCGATGCTGTAAATTCTGTCATCAATAAATTCCAGGAGAAGGAAAAGCAAATAACAGCTTTTAACAAATTTCTCCCTTTTAAAAATTCATGTCCCTGGGACTGCTGGGCGGGAGCAGCCCCGGCCGTCTGCGAGCTCATCACATAGGGCGCTGAAGCAGAGTGTCGCGTCTCGTGCTCCCCCTGCTGGACAGTGGGCTCAGCCGCGGCACTCTCAGCCGAAATCTCCCAGTAATAGAACTGATCTGAGGACAGTTATATTAGCTAAGAAGGCTTCGGCTGAGAAGTCCTGGCGCCACGGCGCGCAGGACACTGAGGGTGGTTCCCGCCGAGGCGGAAAGGTGTTCACCTCTTTCTACGGTGCCCATTCCTCCTCGGTGCCCTCAGAGGCCCGTTCTGCCAACCCCGCCGTAATGCCGGGGCGCAGACGGTCCCAGCGAGCGATTTCCCGAGGGATGCTCGCTCCCTCTGAGGAGGGTTTCAGAGCGGTTAAACCAGTTGTTCCCTGCCGGTGTGCCGTTACAGGGCGCTGCGTTTGCTGCTCAAGTTACACCAGAGGCCAGTCTCGAGAGACTGGTACCCTTATTAGAATTTCTGGCAGAGGGGAAAAGCCTTCCAAAAATATCTCATTGGGTCCTGCAGACAATAGAAAAGGATTATGCTATCCAATTCAGGTGTCATCCACCAAGATTCAGAGGGGTTCTGCCTACAGTGGTGGGCTCCGAGCAGGCTCTGGTTATGGAACAAAAGGTGAAAGCACTCCTTCAAAAGGAGGCTATAGAACTGGTTCCTCCTCCCAGTGTGGAGTCAGGCTATTACGGCCGATATTTCATCGTTCCAAAGTAGGATGGGGGGTTGCGTCCAATTTTAGACCTGCGCCTATTGAATCGCTCGGTAGGGAAGCCAAAATTCAGGTTGCTCTCTATCAAGCAGATCGTGTCACAGATCAGATCCGAGGACTGGTCTGTCACGATAGATCTAAGGGACGCGTACTTCCACATTTCCATCCTTCCACAACACAGGAAGTTCCTGAGGTTCGCCTTCGGGGGCGAGGTGTACCAGCACAGGGTTCTTCCGTTTGACCTAGCTTTATCTCCCCGCACTTTCACGATGGTGGTTCGGCATCGAGATGTCGTTCTCGTTCGTATCAGGAAGTTGGGGTTGAGGCCGAACGCAAAGAAAAGTGTATTATCTCCTTCTCAGAAGACCACTTTTCTGGGTGTCGTTTGGGTTTCGGTTTCGATGCAGGCGCGACTCGCTCCGACCCGCATCGCTTCGATTCTCTCAGCTGTGAAACAAGTAAAGCTAGGCCAGCTACTTACTGTAATACAGTTTTAGAGACTGTCGGGTCTGATGGCAGCAGCGTCCAACGTTATACCTTGCGGCCTGTTATACATGAGACCGCTACAGTGGGGGCTCAGGACCAAGGGGTTCTCCTCGAGGGGAAATCCGCTCCGCACGGTCAAAGTCACGCGGCGCTGCCTTCGTGCTCTGGTCATGTGGAAAGAAACTTGGTTCCTGTTCAAAGGTCCTGTGCTGGGTCGCGTGGCGCTAATGGCGGATGCTTCCCTCACAGGGTGGGGGGCGGTCACGAGTGGTCGTCCAACCCAAGGTCTGTCTCAGGACCATCATCTATCATGGCTTATAAATTGTCTAGAGATGTTGGTGGTGTTCCAGGCTCTGAAACACTTCCTAGCAGACCTGAGAGGTCATCATGTGTTAGTTCAGTCAGACAACACGTCGGTGGTCTCTTATATAAATCATCAGGGGAGCCTGCGGTTTCGCCGGCTTTACAAGGTTGCCCGTCAGATCCTCCTGTGGTCCCAAGGGAGGTTACTATCTCTGACAGCAATGTATCTTCCTGGGTATTTGAATGTGGTAGCAGTCTCCCTGTCGAGGCAGGGGCCGACAGGGCGCTAATGAGGGGGCCTCCGAGGGGGCCCAGCTCATGAACTCTGGTCTCTCAACCGAGGTTGTTGAGACCATTCTTCACTCCAGAGCTCCATTCGCGAGGAAGCTTTAGGCCTTGAAGTGAAAACTTTTCACTTCTTGGTGTGGAGAACACCTGCAGGACCCGGTTAACGGCCCAGTGGGTGCAGTGCTGGATTTCCTGCAGGAGCGCTTCTCCACAGGGCTATCCCCCTCCACACTAAAGGTGTATGTGGCGGCACTGGCTGCTCACCACGTCCCTTTCAGTGGAGTTTCTCTGGGGAGACACCCGCTTATAACTCGTTTCCTTCGTGGCACATTGAGGCTGAGGCCAGCAGTTCGTACGAGGGTGCCGGCCTGGGATCTGGCCATCGTATTAGAAGGTCTTTCCCAAGCTCCTCTTGAACCTATCGAAGAAGTTCCTGAGAAGTTTCTCACGTTTAAGACTATCTTTCTTCTTGCTATCTCCTCACTAAAGAGAATCGGTGATTTGCAGGCTCTGTCGGTTTCACCCTTGTGCCTGGAATTTTGCCTGGCATGGTTCAGGCTCTTTGACCTACAGTTCTGCAGGCCTTCTGTCCTCCTTCATTTCTGTCGTCTGACCAGGAGAAACTTAATTTACTCTGCCCTGTTAGGGCGTTAGACTCCTATATCCACAGAACTGCCCTGTGGAGGAAGTCAGAACAACTATTTGCGTGTTTTGGGCCACCCAAGAAGGGGCGTCCCGTGTCTAAACAGAGAATAAGCAAGTGTGTGGTCGAGGCTATCTCATTTGCCTATGAGTCGGCTGGTCAGCCTTCACCTTGGCTGTACGAGCCCACTCTATCAGGAGTATGGCGGCTTCTAAAGCCTTATTGTCAGGAGTTTCCCTCAGTGACGTTTGTGATGCGGCTGGATGGTCTTCACCGCATACTTTCATTAAGATCTATGACCTAGACTTAATTCCTTCCCCTGGGGCACAGGTGCTCTCGCCCTCTGTGCGCTAGTTCTCACATGGCGGTCACTTGGTCCTATGGCGACGTGGGTATTAGCGTTCCCACAGCTTGACGCAGCTCGAGTTCCCTTGAAAGGGAACGTCTCGGTTACATATGTAACCTTAGTTCCCTGATAGGGAACGAGACGCTGCGTCATCCCACCATACTCCCGGCATTCCCGCTAGCGCTTCCTTCAGGCTATCTATGTGTTTATGGGGTGCTTTATAGTTTCCTGGTCGATGACGTCACCCGCCTATGACGTTCCATCTCTCCATTGGGCTGATTCCATACGTGCTTCAGGACGCACAACGCAGAGGCGTTCCCACAGCTTGACGCAGCGTCTCGTTCCCTATCAGGGAACTAAGGTTACATACGTAACCGAGACGTTTCCTTTGTCCATGTTAAGATTTTTAGGAGTCTTTCTGAGAACTGTAATCAGGCTCCAAAATTAACACTTGTCAACACCAAACATGGTTAAAAATTGGCTTTGGTGAGTAAATAAACTCTCTTGTAACTAGGAATCCATCCATCCATCTGTCAGTCTGTGTTCAAATGTTTGAAGTCGGTAGGGTGAAAAGTCTCTTATGCTCACCAAGGCTGCATATATTTGATACAGTAAATAATACAATAAAAACAATAATATATTGAGATATTATAAAACAATAACATTATAAATATTTCTACGATCACTTGTGATCAATTTAATCCCCACGGAATAAAATTGTTGATTTCTTTAAAAAGGTGTTTTAAACAGTATTACATATAACTTAAAAATGTATGCGTTCATGTTTGAGTTCAAGACTTTCAATATGCCACCATTGGCAAAAAGTTAATTTTAGTCTCTGGTTGTAATCAACTATTGGCATGTTGATGTGTAAAAGTCTGTGCCACATAATCATTATAATCATTATGTAATCCCACATATGCATAGTCAATAATTTGCCAGATCTTCTGATTTTTGCACAGCTTTAAAAGTCATTAATTTGGTCTAATGGCTAAAACCTGCTGTAATGGCTGTGCTGACTGCACAATAATTAATGTGCGTCTCTTCCTCATTCTCTGACATTTTCTTTTCTTGCGCTTCAAGTCAGCCAATTAAATTATTTACTCAAGACAAGACAATTAATCTGACTGATGAAAGATGTGAGACGCTAATTCCTAATTACTAGAGTGTAAATACATGAAATTCACTGAGAACAGATAGAAATCAATAGATAGAGCCAGTGTGGCGCTAAGTGAACTATATGGTGTGCGGTGGGTTGAGCTGTGAATTGTGTAATGATTTAAAACAATCAATGAGCCAACATAATAATCTATAACAGCAGGTTCATTTCAATATGTATTACAGTCACTCAGTGGATAGCATCTTGATCTTTACCTACTTTTGAGGCTTTTGCTGTCTGGTCTAATACGGAAAAGCCATTCCAAGCCTACCTTTTCTTCACAGAGTTAAAAGTCTTTTGTTTTAAAATGACACAAGCTTTTATAGCCTTGGGCTCTTTTTCTTCGCCATGCGCAATTAGAAGCGAGAATATCTCCCCTCACCTCATGCAGTCCGATTTACACACATAATTACTTTACTTTACACAAATAAGTTAGCAGACCCTAAGGTATGGCAATCAGCTTAGCCACAGTCACTCTGGGCCACTGCTGTTGTTCAACCAAATCAAGACCTGTAATTTTTATTTGGGTATGAAACATTTCGGTAAATAAAAAACAGGGAAAAGCTGGACTGAAGGGATGGATTCAAGGACCTTGGGCAGTCTCCTCTGCAATGGGATGAATATTTGATCACGGCGGTGTCAGGCCAGAGCCTGGCATCCTTGGCACAGGCTTATAAATCATAGTAAATCAGTGCAGAGTGGACAGATGATGAATACTGATTGGCAGAGGTCACACTTACCTGATTACACTTTGTCAAATGTATAAATTGTAAAATGTTTTGTTGTGTTAACATATTTCCAGTGCCATATCTATATTTCCAGTACAGGAAAATTAGACATAAGCCTGGGACACACCAAGCCAACTTCGAAGAACTAGCGGCGACGGAAACCAACGGTGTTGTCGCCTTGCGTTGGCTCCATCTGGACCGAAAAGATGCGCTTGAACACACAGCACAGACTACAGCCGACTGCAAACTAGCATGTGCGTTCTGTGCCTGTATGTAAGGATTTAATTGTCTATATAAGCCGGTATCAATAGTCTATATTCGTCATTCAAAAGGATAAACCAAAACAAGGATAAAGATATACAAAACATAAACAAAGCAGTGCTTGCTTACCATTTTGAACATCAGTTATGTTGATAACTTTCTTCATTTTAACTGGCTCATGTTTTCATGAAAATATGAACATTTTGGAATGCTTAGGTAGGATAACATAACATAAGATCAGCCTTCTGCCTGTGTCTTCTTGATTTACTTGCTCTCTTTCATCACTTTCGCTTTAATTTTCATGCACTGAGTCCTTTGCTAAACTGAACATCTAATCAGAGTTCCGAATCCGCAGCCAAAAACAAATCATCCACCCGCCACCCACCCTCTACTAATATTTTTCTTTGATTTAGATATCCATACCCGACCCGCACCCGATGGTCAAATTGCAAACATTCTTATGTGTTAAGCGTTATGATAAATGGATGATCACCTTCAACACTGGACTCGGCGACGCAAGAGAGCTGATGCGTGCATCTCTAATGGTAACAAAATACACTGAGGAATGCTGCTTGATTGGCCTTTTGGTTTAACACACACACACGATGGACCATGTTCGAGGTACCAGTTTAGTGGCTGTCATAAACATACAGCCATTGCATGTTGACAACGTTTCCTTTTGCCAGTGGTTCTGTGAACTAAAAGGCTTTTGCTGGTAAAGGGAAGTGGTGTTAGAAGTGGTTGTCAACGAACCAGTATTTCTGAAAGGGCTGAGGCTGGGATACGTATAATGCAAACGAGACTGAACAATGGACAGACAAAACTAGGGGGTTAAATACACAAAGAGTAAATCAACAGAACTAAGAACAAGTGAGGAACTAATGAATAACCATGGAAACTAACTTGCAAACAAAACGCAGGCAAATCAGAACAGGGAAAATAATGAAAACGAAACCAATAGACCTAAACAGAACGTAACAGAAACTCCCCTCGGAAGACGCGTCCTCGCGCCGTAACGAGCGTCCTCGCGCCTTTCCCCCACCCAAATCTCCCCTAGCAGATGCTCTAGTCCTACCGGCACTTCCGTTATGGGCCCGGCATCCCTTAACCCTTTAACGTGCATTGTAACCGTGCGGTTGACCTTTTTTCGCTGTCAAATTCCTGTAATTAAAACTCGCCAAACCCCATTTTTAGCTGTTTTTTCTTCTTCCTCTCACTGAATAGAATGTGTAATGGCAATTATATCCACTGGGTGGCAATGTTGTAATAAAATATTTGTTGCTGAGACGAGCTGAATCTGAACTGGAAGTGTATTGTCGTGACCTCTCTTCAAACAATGGCAGCCAGTGACGCTAAAATTTAAAGTCCCTGTAAAGTCAAAATTAAGTATGTGTTCTGAGTTTGTCATATCACAGAAAAATGTTTTATTAGCCACCCAGCCAAATTTGAATGATAAAAAAGCCGGCAAGTACATAAAATAAGCTATCAAAATCTTGAAAAAATGAGCAGTAGTCTCTGCTCTCAAACGATGGGGGCGTGTCCGCTGTCTGCGCTGAAACCACGCCCACTCGCGGTAAAGCTGCCATTGTCACACTCAACTGTCACCCGCTACAGCCGGAATGGATGCTCCTAGCAGCTTATTAGGTTAATTATAATAATTATAACATAAGCACACAAGGCAACTTACACTCATTGGTGGGCACGCACTGCCGATGATGGCACCAGTTGTTGGCGCGACGGGAGGCGTGAGGCCGAGGCGGGAGATAGTCGGTTCAGCCCCATTCACCAGTAACAGCGGATTATCAGTGAATCCCAGTTGTCTCCGACGAAAGTTTATAAAACTATCCCATGTAAAATGATCACTACAGAGGCGGGTTTTGGTGGTGATCCTCAGCTCTCCATCAAGGTGGCTCTTCACAAAATTAATCCACCTCTTCTTGATGTGATCGTTTTTAGGAAATTTAAATAAGGACACCAATCTGTTTTGTACATGATCGCATCCAGGTAGTACGCATTTCCCTGACGAAGACATAGCTAACTAGCAAACTGTACGCAGTAGTAACTAATAATAGTACTGACAGTAACTCGCGATTGAGCGCCAAACTGATGCGAAGAATGTGCTCTATTTATATTGTTAGGGGAGGGCCAGCCTCAGTGGCTCCAGTGCGTCAACAAGTAGGGGCGTGTCCAGGAGCTCAGGGGCTCCAGTGCGTCATCGAGCCCCGTTTTAGACCCGCCCAAAAAATCCGGAAAATAGCAATGGTGAAAAACTGTTTAACGGTCTAACTCCACAATTCAGTACTTCACAGTTCACAGTCTTTGTAATATGTTTTAGCAATACATTTCTAACATTTATAATGTGTTTACAATTTTTTTTTAAATTGCCTTTACAGGGACTTTAAGGTAAGATATTTTTTGGTTGGATTTCATCTTCTAGACTTCCTAATGATTATTTTTTGTTGAATGGAAGAAACGTGATGATAAGATGTATCTCTCTGTTACCTCAGAAAAGTTCTGTGACCGCTCGGTTGCGTTGCCCAGTTAGGGTAAACTGAACTGGACGCTAGCTAAATTAGCACAGCAACGCGATCGTGACTCTCCACCCTGCAGGATCATACGGCCTATTTCTTTGCTAGACTATATGTATTTTACCCTTATTTATACGGCCTGTGGTTTTACCTTCAGATTCTAAATTTAATACTGTTTACTCTTTACATATTAAGAAATGAACCATTAGTCCTTCTCATTATTTCTGCAATAGCCATCGTAGCTGAGGCTTATTGACTAACACTACGTTATGCATTGAATAGCTACAACTACAGCTGTCTAGATGGGTATAAACATTACATTTTCTGTTCAATAATCTGACAAACATAACACAATAATGAGACTGTAATTGAATTGATGGTTGGACATTTTTGGCTTTATTTAGCACAGTAAACTTACCTTATCAGTCTCGTTATCTAATTTCATGGTTGTGTGTTATCCGATTTGTCATACATAGTACACAGAGTATTTATTAGCATATGGAATTTTTTCTTAACAAATTAAAATAAATCACAATGTGCCTGTATGTTGGGAGAACAGTTTATCAATATGACAATTGTGCATTTATTATGGCTAGATGTACCTGATGCACTGATTACTCAAGACACAGTTTGCGACCCTACACTGTACAGTAATGTTTATTATGTTCCATCTCTTCAAGACATAATGGATTGCCGTATATTTTATGGACCCCCCAGATCTACCTCTAGCACTATTGTACTTTTACCCACTGATCCATGTGACTCAGAAGTGGAAGAGCTCAGTGATCCAGACGATGGAGATAATGAAGATTTTGTCCCTCCACGCAGTATAGATTTATCGCCCCCTTCAAAGAAATTGAGGAATAGAAACAGGCTTGTTGAGGTATCTTCAGACCTCAATCAAACTCCCTCCCCTCCTGCAAAGTCCAGAAAGACCAAATGGGTCAAAAAGGACATTCCAATCTTCACTCTGCCCGAGCCTGTCTTTGAGCTTCCAGAGTTGGTCCAGACGGCGTTTCTGTATTTTAAGAAGCTCTTTACTGACCAGATGATTGTGCACATAACTGAGCATACCAACCAGTACTCAGCTCAACAGACCGGGACATCCATCAACACCACAGCTGCTGAAATTGAGGTTTTCTTGTCAGTTTTGCTCTACATGGGTGTTTTTGTATTTCCCTCTTTGGAAGACTACTGGGCCTGTGAGTCACGCTTCCCACCAGTGGCTGATACCATGTCAGTGAAGCGCTTCAAAGTGCTCTGAAGATATGTCCACTTCAATGATAACTTCCAGATGGAGGGCTGCCGTGACCGCTTCCATAAGATACGCCCTCTTTTTGACATGTTCAGGGAACAATGCCTCCTTATTCCACCTACCAGCAGGCAGAGTGTTGATGAAGTTATGGTGGCTTACAAGGGCACCAGAGCTGGCAAACTCAGGCAGTACATTCAGAACAAGCCGGATAAGTGGGGGTTTAAGATCTTCTGTCGGGGCAGCTACTCTGGCATCATCCACGACTTCATATTGTACCAAGGGGCCACAACATTCTTCAACATTCAAGAGGAAGAGCATGCACATCTGGGCTTGGAAGACCTCCTCCTTGGCGCCAAGGTTGTCTCAATACTCTGTAACACTATCGTACACAAAGAGGCAACTGTGGTGTTCTACGACAACTTCTTTACCAGCTTCAACTTGGTGAAGACGCTGCACACCAACCTGGGACTGAGAAGTGTGGGTACCGTCAGGGTAAATCGCACAGGTAATGCACTTTCAGTAAATATGTTAATCATGTTAGTTACACAATCACAACCAAATCAAACCATGCATGCACATAATTTTTTATTCTGATGCAGATATACTGTACACATGCCTTCCATTTGTTATAGAAATTATATTAGTGTTATTGTGATACATACTTTACTCACAAAAACACCTTGCTGAGCAATGCTTATGGGGTGGAGCCACTGTCTTCAGTGAAGAGATACACAAAGGAGGCGCAACAGAAGGTCAACGTCCCCTGCCCATCCATCGTCCTGGCATACAATCAAGCCATGGGGGGCATTGATCTCTCCGATATGCTTGTGCACCTCTATAAAACACCAATGAAGTCCCGGCGCTGGTACCTGCCATTGTTTGGGTACATCATCGATGTGAGCATTGTGAATGCATGGTTTATGTAAAAAAGGGACTGCAGCATTCTCAAACAGAAACCGATGCCCTTGAAGAAGTTCCGTCTGTCGGTGGCAGCTACTTTGAAGGGAGCTGACAAGGTACCTGCCAGGGTTGGCCGACCCCCAGGTGCAAAGCACAAGCCACAAGTCCGTTGCCCCAACCCCCAAGTTCTCCACCCCACCCAGGAAGTCCGATATGATGACGTTGGACACTGGCCTACATTTGGCACTCAGAGAGGGATGTGCAACTTGTGCAAAAGTGGAGTGTCGCATTGGCGATGTTCCAAATGTGGAGATGGGAAGTTGTTCCTTTGTTTGAACAACAAAAAACAGTGCTTTGTTGCATATCACCAGAGATGAGTTAAGAGTAAGCCGAGACCTAATTATTTATTTAGTTTTGTATTTGTTTGTTACATTTCTTGATTTCTATTATGTTTACTGTTGCACTTTACAATGTTTTTATTTTATGTGTGTAGTAGAAATTTTAATATTGGCAGATTAATAATAGATTTTGTATTGAAATACCATGTGGGTTTTATCTAAGTACTTGTGTATGAGAACAAGATGACCTGTTACTTTCTTCATGTTTATACAGAGCGCGGGCTGGGTGAGACAGTAAGGAGATGGTTGGACACGCTAACCCCTGGGGGGAAAAGATCCTGAAAGGAACCATAAAAGTTCCTTCTGGTCATGTCGTTTAAACAACAGCTGACAAGGAATAGCTTTAGAAGAACACATTTTATTGCTACTTAAACTACTTTATTAAACTACTCTCCTGTTTGTCTCCCCCACCCTGCAGCTGCTGGGTTAACCAGACCCTAATTGCTTATACATCTGAAATACAGGAGAGAGACACCTCGGGAACGGCTGAGTAAGGAGACTTTTTGCACCTTGGGGAGCAGAGGTCATTAAGTAAAGGGGGGCCTTTTGGGCCAATGAGTAGCTAGAAACCACAGCCTGTTTATCTAAGAAATTTGATAGAGAGGAGCCCTGCTCCTTTGAAGACCTTGAATGGAGCTATAAATCTCACTCAGCCTGACCTTGTGTTGTCTCACTCACTCTGCAGCTTAACTTCTGTGTGGTGACTGATTCCTTCTTGCAAGAATAAATACTTTTTAAAGACAGTTTGGTTTTCAGAGTGTCTCTTACGCAGTGATATGAAGTTTGTTAATTTTTGCCACAACATGTGTTATAATAAGAACATGTTTTTAAAATAAATTGATGATATTGTTAACATATTCTACTGTCTGTAATGTTTTTATATGAAAAAAAAAAATCAACTTCAGATTCACACAAGAAAAAAATCCATGAATGCCTAATACTAGTTACTTCATGCCGAGAATTACCCTAACTGGGCGAGTCAACCGGCTGGTTGAGTGTGTATCTGCTTCCTGATTGGGTCATTTAAAAAAAAAAAAAAAACACTGAAAAGTTGCTAAATCTGGACTAAGGAACACCATTTTATAAAAAAAAATTTTGCATATTTATTTCTTAGTGTGACTGATAAAGGGTTAAGAGGAGGGAGAGCAAGATTATGGATAATTTTGTACATCAGGCATACATCAGTGTGAAATACAAAATTATATATATATTTTTTAAATTGAACCTTTTCAAGATAGTACAATGATGATAGTCCCTTGTTTTTTTTTGTTTTTTTTTGTACAACACAGAAGCACTATGCTATTACACTACGTGAACTGACTCGAGGCCCACAGAGAAGGAAATGAATAGTTGAAATAAAGTCGTTATTTTTGTGTTTTTTTGCGCACAAAACGTATTCTCGTCGCCTGATAAACTTAAGATTGAGCCACTGTAGCCACTTGGACTATTTTAACAATGTCTTTAATAACTTTCAATCCCTTAGAAGCCTATGGAGGAGTGATCCAGCTCTCAGATTCAATCAAAAATATCTTAATTTGTGTTCCGAAGATGAACAAAGGTCTTACGGGGTTGGAACAACATGAGGGTGAGTAATTACTGAGAGAATTTTCATTTTTGGGTGAACTATCCCTTTAAGAGACAAACGAGACTTATTTAACCAATCCTAGACTTTCGCCATTGCAGATGACAGTTTGCTTGCAGCTAGTTCTTTAGTTCTTGTATGAGTAAAAAGCACTGTATCATCTGCGTACATTATAACATTAACACCTGGACATGCTTGAGGGAGATCATTAATATAAATACTAGATAAAATAGACCCTTGAGGAACCCCTAAAGGACAGCTAGCAAAAGAAGAGCAATTATCAACCACTGTTGTACATTGTTTCAAATTAGTCAGGTATGATTTCATCCACGTCAAGGCAGAAGCAGACAAATTAAAATTCTGAAGTTTGGAAATTAAACAGTTATGATTCACTGTGTTAAATGTCTTTGCTGAGTGTTTTCTTTAAAACAAGACCAAACTTCTATATTCTATATTGGTCTATATTCCAAAGCATTCTTGAATTACAACCATTTAAGTTTGAATAGTGCATTAATAAAAATAAATAAATCTCTGTTGCGACAGAGAGCAACCATTAAAGATGCAATTTTATGACATGATATTATGTCCCAAAGCGTGTTTACTCTTTGCTACACACTCAAAAGTATGTACTTTTTCTTCATGAAAAGAGTACATACGTGTACTTTTAGGAAGTGGTATCAGTAGGTAAATTTGGACACAGGTGTGGCGAGCAGGATGAGGCCGAGGGCCGTGGGAGAACGGTGCGATGCCGGTTGCGTGATTGCTGATGAGCGACACCTGCGCGGCGCAGCGGTCTCGTATCTCTCATGGAGGAGCGAAAGCATAAAAGGAGGGCCGACGACGGTGAAGGACGAGAGAGGCCAGGCCTGGATTTATGTTGTGTTGGGTATGTTTTATTATGTGACAGCAGTCGTCCGTGAAGGGCTGCTGTCTTTTACTTTCGTTTTGTATTTGTTTTATTTAGTTATTAAATTAATTTAAATGTTCGCCGGTTCCCGCCTCCTTCTTCCTTGGTTTATACCAGTGTAACGCAGTTCAATGTTATGGGAAGAAGGAGGCGGGAACCAGCGAACATTTAAATAATTTAATAACAAACATTAACACAAAACAATGAACAGACGACGACTAAGGGTATGAATACATAAAAGGTAACAGGAGCCTAAATGAAGGACATGTTTTGATGATTAGTTCACATGTTAACAAACAAGGATATCAAAGTCATTGACCAAAGAGACACAGGGATATCGTGGCATCACTTGAATGTGGCCATTTTTACAAATATACTTACTAAAAAAGTATGAATTATTAATCAAACGGCAGACGACATGTAGAGGATTGCGTAGCCTACAACAGGCTTTCAGCAGCTTTGATTTTGTTGGCAATTTAGAGGCCTTAGAAATTCATAAAGGTATATAAAATAAAAGAAAGTTTAATGGTCATAATGTTGCTAGTACGTTGTATCATGTTGCTAACATGTTTTAGCATCTGGCTAGGCATTTTTAGCATGTAGTAAAGTGTTGCTAGCCTGCTCTAACATGTTACTAAGATGTTGCCAGGCATAATCTAAGTCCATAGGAATTCTGGCTTCCAGTACCGGAAGCCATATCAGTTAGAAAAGATATAGCAACATGATTCCGACCAATCCAAAGGTCTGTGTTAAGTTTGGTAGATGTAGCTCAAAAGTTCTAGTAGGATTTAGAGCAGTGGTTCTCAATTCCAGCCCTGGGGACCCACCACTCTGCACATTTGGTACGTCTCTCTTATCTGACATTCTCAGTTTAGTTCATGGAGCTCTTCTAAAATGCTGATGATCTGAATCATGTGTGTTAAATAAAGAAGATGTACAAAATGTGCAGAGTGGTGGGTCCCAGGAACTGGAGTTGAGAACCACTGATTTAGAGTCAAAGATTTTAGTCTCAGAAGAAACTATAACATATTTTGTCTTTCATCAAGCTAATAATAAACATAGGAGAAATTAGATTTTTAGGGTAACATGTTGCCATCAGTAAACATTAATGGTTTATTCTCTCTAGGGTTTTATCCGATACCAGTACCTACTCTGTATTTTTTAAACGGTTCCAGTGCTTAAACGGTTCTTGACACTTTGTCAAAAAATAATACCGTTTTATTTACAGGGCCAAACTGGACACAATATTAACTTAAATCTTTAAACAATATAAATACAAGTAACATATGGTAATAATAAATAAACCAATATAAAATAAAAATTCACATTTACATAATATCAAATAAAACAATATTGTATCAAACAATGTAATAATACTGGAGATTAATAGAGATTACTACCAGGGTAATTTAATCTCGACATGGCTCCAGGTACCCATGTTTTGTCTGCTTGAACCAGTCATGTAAGTTATCTGGTCGTTGAACTAGTTACGGCAGCGCTTAGCTTGGCGGGTTTGGTATTTCGTTCCCACTGCGTCTTAGCTACGAATCGTTGAGTGAACCTATGAAAGAGAAAGGGAACGAGACGCTGCGTTCGCTGCCAAACTCCTCGCGCTGCCGACAAGCTTCCTTTTTCGGCAGAGAAATCTGAGGAGCAGATGGCGTGCGCGCCAATATAATATGACGACGTAAGAGCGTCGAGGCGGCGCCCGCGCCATCAGCCAATGAATTGATGTGATTCTATATGTGCTTCAGACAATCAGCACAGAAGGGGGCGTTCTGACGCATAATTTTACACGTGAAATGCAGCCAAACCTTGGAGCGTTTTGCCTTCGCCATCTTCATTAATCCCCTCGCTATCAGTTCAACAAGTGTGCCAAGTTGCGGCACTGACGCAAGTTGACGCCGGAACACCAGGGGGCGGTAAAAAAAAGTCAGGCACCGAAATCAGGCACCAAAATTTTCATTCTTATTCGGTCTCGTTACTACCGTTTACGTCGGAACCGGTTGCCTATTGGCACCGCGTTTCGGTACCCAACCCTAATTCTCTCATACAGATTCCACAAGCTGATAAGTAACAAAGTGGAGAGGAAGTTTTCAAAGAAAGACTTATGACTGTATCTCTAGCCCGTAATGGTGAGAGAGAGATGGCCAGTGCAAGGGCTGATGACAGACATCGTGGAGGAAAGATGGAGGGTTGTTCACAGGGATAACAACACAGTGGGTAAAAACATAATTGAACTTACTCTCTTTCTCCATCCACCCTTATCTACTGCCTCCAGGCCAATTTTATTTTATTTTTTCTATGATGTGGTGCAGGACGAGTGTGCACGGTTACTAGGTTGATCTCCTAAATGAAAAATCAATGGAACAGACAGTGTATTGGAGAGGAAAGACAGAATGTATCAGTGACATATTAAACAAGAGAGTGGTGATGTTTCTGAGATTCTATTAAAGCAAATGCCTGTGTAATGAATACAAATCTCTACCTCAAATACACACCCCACCTCATTGGAAAACACTGATTATGTGTTGAGAATGCCAATGTGTATTTTTCTTGTGTCCACAAGTTCATAAGAGGGAGAGTGGGCTGAAATCTACATGCAAAATAGAAACTAAAGGGATAGTTCAACCTGAAATTAAAATTCTGTAATCATTTACTCACCCTCAAGTTGTTCCAAACCTGTATGAGTTTCTTTCTCCTTTTGAACACAAAATAAGATATTTTAAAGAATGTCGGTAACCAGAAAGTTGACGGTGGCCATTGATTTCCATAGTAGGAAATAAATACCATGGAAGTCAATTGCTAACATCAACTGTCTGGTTGCCAACATCCTTCACTTTATCTTCTTTTGTGTGCAGCAGAAGAAAGACATTCATATAGGTTTGGAACAACTTGAGGGTAAATAAATGATGACATAATTTTAATTTCAGGCTGAACTATCCCTTCAAAGCTGCAGATTCACCTTATGTAGACCCTAATCTCTTTAAATATCAAAAAATAGCCAAGTCAGTCACTTTCTTAATAAACACTAGATGTTTTTTTTATTTTTTTATTGTGTTTCAGTGGAAACAAGCTAAACTGAATGGAAATCAGTTATTTCTCAAATTTAATACAGATTCAGGAATATGAATGATTACCTGATTAAGCAGTGATAAGATACAGGATATCATCAAGTCCCAGGTCAGGTGATTATGCTGTCGACAACAACTCAGTGTATGATCAATGTCAGCATTATCAGGAGGGTGCTTTTTTAAATGTCCATCTTCATCTGCCTTCACTCCTACTAAAGGAGCAATGTGTTCTGCATGCAAACACTGACCGATACAAGACATGGGCTATGTTAACATTCTTGCTCATGTTCATGTCTCTTGCACCTTAAGAAATCTGTTAAATGACATAACTTTATTCAGGAAATTCCTAATAAACTTTACTAAAGCAAGATGCATTTTTTTAAGAATGTAGAAAAATAGATGCTTTATTGAAACACTTTAATAACTTTGTAATCTAATTACAGTGAGTAACAACACAAATCAAATGCAAATAAGCATGCAAAACAAAGGAACAGAGAAATAAGGTAGATGCTTGAAACTCTGCTAGAGAAGTCGTGTAAGTATGTCAGGTGATTCAACAAACAAGAGGTCTGTATAGGATGCACCTGTTTTCTCTCTAATGAGGAAGCATTAGACTACTGAAAAGTGCACATGCAAAGACAAAATGGGCGTTTACCAATCAGTGGCCAATTTCAAACTACAATACAGGTAAATGTTTTTCAACCATTTTTCAACAGACTTGCTAAAATCATGAAGGCCCACCCCTAAACCAAGCCCACAGTGGATTACAGCAAATCGGGTAACGCGGTTGAAAATGTCCATTGTGGTTTGAAAACGCCCCACTGATCGAGAAACACCCACTAGTGTTCTGCAGATATATGCCTGAATGATCTTGTGCTCATCAACTACAAATCACTGTTAGTTCAATGTCACTGTCTCCACCCATGTGTGTTGTTGGCTTTCATCAAAATGTCAATGCTGATCCAGCACACTTTAAACATTGAAATGTCAATCTCAACCAAAATGATGGTTTAGATCAAAACTCAACATTGTATCAATGTCACCATGCTATCTGGGTCTGCTCAAATTGAACCTTTCCAAGTTCCAAAAGGGAACGAAATATCCTGGGGAGTTTTATACTGTTGTACCCAAATATGTGATGATGATTGGCAAAACATTCATGCATTTAAGGGTTGAAATTATAAAAAGATATTCAACATTTTCACACATTGACCTTTTGTGACAACATACCCAAAAATTTGGCATATTTTATGGGGTAAGTAGTCATCGAACCTGCCATTAAACAGCCTACTATAGGAATTTCTGCTAAATGTAAACAATAAAATATTTAATGAAACAGCAAAAATGTTGTAAGAATGTTTAACATTTAAAACATGTGACAATGACTAAATAGATAGATAGACAGATAGATAGATAGATAGATAGATCTCTCTCAAATAACTGCATTAGTCTGCTATCAATGGCTCAAGCCTCTGTTACTAGCTTTATAATGACATTTAGGAATCAGCAAGGACCTCTTTTCTCAGAGACGGGGCACCCTCTAGCACCCAGCAGGTTTGAGTACCCTACCACCTCAGTTCAGCTAGAGCCTTGTCCACGAGACACGCCTATGCTCTGAAGTGGAACCTCTTTGTCACCTGGTGCTCTTCTCGCCGAGAAGACCCCAGAAAATGCCCAATCAGAGTCGTGCTTTCCTTCCTGCAAGATGGGTTGGAGTGAAGGCTGTCTCCCTCCACCCTCAAAGTGCCGCTATCGCCGCACATCATGATGGAGTTGAAGGTAAGTCTTTGGGGAAGCATGACCTGGTCATGAGGTTCCTTAGAGGAGCGAGGAGACTAAATCCTCCTTGCTCTCCTCTTGTACCCTCTTGGGACCTTGCAGTGGTGTTGGCTGCCCTGCAGAGAGCTCCCTTTGAGCCATTGTGGTCAGTGGAGCTTCAGTTCTTGTCCATGAAGACAGCGCTCCTGACCGCTTTGACCTCCATCAAGAGGGTAGGGGACCTGCATGCATTTTTGGTTGACGAAGCATGCCTGGAATTCGGGCCGGCTAACTATCACATGATCCTGAGACCCCGGCCTGGATACGTGCCCAAGGTTCCCACCACTCCATTCGTAGATCAGGTTGTGAACCTGCAAGTGCTGCCCTCGGAGGAGGCAGACCCAGCCTTGACACTGCTCTGTCCAGTACGCGCCCTCCGTGCTTACGGAGAGAGAACGCAGTGTTTCAGGACCTCAGATCAGCTCTCTGTCTGTTATGGTTGCTCTCCAAGCAAAGGTTGTCTCACTGGATAGTGGACGCCATTGTCTTGGCTTACCAGACGCAGGCTCGACCATGCCCCCTTGGTGTGAAGGCACACCCCACCTGGAGTATGGCTTCCTCTTGGGCTTTAGTGCATGGTGCCTTGCTGACAGACATCAGCAGAGCTGCAGGCTGGGCGACACCCAACACATTCGCGAGATTCTACAATCTCCGGGTGGAGCCAGTGTCCTCTCATGTACTTGCCCCCCGTGGCCGGTAATAGGACCTGCTCGGTGTCATCGCTTGCTGTGCCAATCCACTCCACGTACTGGATACATGCGCTATTTCACTCAGATGAGTTCTTCTTCCCAAGACCCTGAGTTCCTCCTACACTGATGATTCCATCACCAGAGTGCTTAACCAGTTGGTCAGCCCTCGTGATTGCCTAGGTGTTGTTCCATGTGCATGGTTCCCCCGTTGGGTGACCCTCACATGTGTATTTCCACGGTAAGTCTCCATTGAGCTTGTGTCTTTCCCTCTCTCTCGAGGTTGAAACATTTCACCCTGCGGGCTGGATACCTCTGAGTCTTCCATACCCGGGTCATATGTGTATTTTAAGTCCTCCCTACGGGTAGGCATTGTGTTACATGTTCCTCCTGGGATATATTACCCAGTGTATCATGGTATTCTTGCGTTAAGCCCAGCCCTTCATCCGTGCTAGTCTCATGACTGGGAGCTCAGTCTTGCGCAGGGCACTAGAAGACAGCCGATGTGACGTGATTAGATTGGGACCCCCATTTCGTCATCCATTGACGTAACTCAAAGTGACTGAACAAAAGGGAACGTCTCGGTTACGTACATAACCCTTGTTCCCTGAGAAGGGAACGGATACGTTACGTCCCTCTGCCACAACCTCTGTACCGCTGGAACAGCCTGGAGTTCAGTCTTGGCTCCTCAGCAGGAAATTGGGATATATGTGATACTGAGCTTATGAGTTGGATCAGGTGTGTTTGATTAGGGAGATAAAGAAAACATGCAGTGTTGGGGGTCCTTCAGGAGCAGGGTTGAGAAACACTGCTTTAAAGTGATGCTGAAATGATCAAGAATATTCCAAGTTACAAATAAGCTTTCCTTCGATTCCTAATTCTCTTTCCTTGCAGCCTTCCCTCACATCCTAAAGGGGATGGAGCTCCTGAGACGTGAGGTAGGGAAACGAGGATGCACAAATTAGAAATGAGAAGCACCCAAAGACTTTCATTGACATCATTCTATCATCCATCAACTGCCATAATCATATATCTACTCACCTGTTTGTGTCCTGCACCCACTTTGTGATCCAATACAGCTTATTTTGATTAACTCACCCACTTGCTCAGCATGTATATCCAACGCTATATCACGACCAATTAGTACAAATTCATATGACCTCACTCGTACGAATTTGAACGATTTGTCTAAACCACAGTGATGGGTAGGTTTAGGGTTGGGGTCAGGGGTAGGTCATATTTGTCAAATTGCTGTGAGATCAGGTCGGTATATCCTGACACTATTTTTATGATTGGACATTGGACACAAAATCTACACTGAGATATAGGTCATGTGATAAGTAGCCTCATGTCCTCTTATGCTGATATAAACGACCTTAAAGACTTGGCCTTGTCCTTGGTATTAAAAAGTTTAGCACAACTGCCTTTTGATTAGAAACAAATTCCAAGGAGTAAGACAACATCTTTTAAATAATGCTCACTTCCTAAAATTAGACCAAACCTTGGTTTAAATCATTATAAAATCTCAAGTTTTTTCAACTGATAAGAGGCAGAAGGTGTCTTAATAACTATTGAAGGGTAGGAGGTCACTAAACCGGAAGTTGCTACTAGTGTCTCGTGAACCAAAGCTCTCTGACGCAATTCAGCCTGGGGAACCCCAAACTTAGTGATTCAGATAGTTAGTAGTAGTATTTTAGCCTTTAGTTAAATACGATTGTTATGTTGTGATTATTTTACGATTATTTAAATTTTTTGTAAATGTAAAGCACTTTTACCACTGTGTATGACATGTGCTATATAAATAAACTTGCCTTGCCTAATTGCATTATGCATTGAATCATGAAGACTACAGCTCCAACTGACTTTCCCAAAGAAATCTGTGTGGTTTAATGATCAAAACCTTTTTTCTGCATGCAAATTAATGTGTATTGGAGGGACTTTAAAGGAGCTGCATTTCCCGGGTTACAAGGCACCCTGTTGTTTTTGCATCCTTTTCAGAATACTTCAGTTCTCTGATTTATTTGTTTATTAATGTTTATTTATTGTTTATTTATTTATTTATTTTTTTGTGGTTGTTGCCCCATGTGTAAACTGAACAGAATTTTGGGTATGTGTCCAGACTCATTAATGTTGGTCTTTTGAGTCCAAAATGATTTAAATTAAAGATAGAAGAGATGGGAGATCTTTGAGTAAAAGTCAGAGAATAAAATCTGGAACAAGAAATGGAATTTCATGCTTTAGGTTAAAAGATTCAACTGAATAAATGTATATTTATTTTATAATTTATAGTATGTTCTAAAACACTTGATTCTTGGAAGTTCACAATCATCATATCCCCCAAAAAGCATTTCAAATCACAAAAAGCATTACCCACATCCAATCCCATGGGAGACCCCTCCATATACGACCACCCTCAGAGCTCTTATGGAGAGCTCATCCAAAGTCAATGCACACATGATCAATCAAATCCAGGGAACAAATGCTAAAATGCATTGATCCACGGATGTAGCATGACATCTCCAACTGGCATAAATTAATTGAGCTTCATGAGTAAATGGAGCTCAAGTCAATTAATGTTATAGCTTCACTGACCTCGCTATAAAAGGGTGGGTTGGGGCCATTAGGTGACTGGTAAAAGGGACAGTGTTTATGGCAGCTTAAAATGTGCTTGTTAAAGCTAATATGCAGTGACAAGTAGTACAGTGACAGAAACTTGGATTCAGTGTGATTACGAAATAAGATCATTCTTGTTTCAATACAAGATATTCATAGAATGTGGAAGTGTGAGACAAGTCAAATATATTGGTTGGAATGAAACATACAAAACTGTCAATTTATTTACTTTGCCATTTCAAACCCTTTACTCATAATTTATTTCTACTTCGGAACACTCTTGTCTATGCAAATACAATGACTGAAGCTCTCAGTCTATGCATTCATACAGCTCTGTGTGAGAAAAAAAAAATTAAGTCACTTAAATTTATATAAAATCTGCATACAAAAAAGATTAGATAATACAACTTATTGTCTAAAAAATCTTGACATATGCCCAACTCTAATGAGCAAAGTAGTGTCAGGAGTTGGTGGGGGGGGGGTAACTTCCTAAAAGGCCCCGGCCCTCGGCCTCGTCCTGCTCGCCACAACTGCAAAACTAGGTCACAGGACAGAACCAAAAGCACAATAAAGGAGGGAACACATACATGTGACAGGTAGATTCAGAAAAAAATTGGTTTTAGTCAGATCTCTTGAAATGAATCGGTTGAATAATGATTTAAATTATAGTTTGTTTCTTATATAAAATGTAAAAGGTAAAATTATTTGTTAATAGATATACACTGCCGATCAAAAGTCTGGAGTCTGTATTTTGGAGTTGAGATTTGTTATGCTTACATAATAAGTCTCCTATGCTCATCAAGGCTGCATTCACAGTAAAAACAGTAATATACTGTTCTATTGGGCATTTTGTGAAATATTATTATAATTAAAAATGAAAAAAATTTCTTTAAATTATGTTTTGAAAAGCTGAATTTTAAGCAGTTTCGTTTCCAACCTTTAAAATCGCATATGGGGGCACTGATGAATAGAAAGTGAACATAATTTATTTGAAATGCATTTTTTGTAATAAGTAACATGAGAATTTACTGTCACTTTTGATCAATTTAATGCACACTTGCTGAATAAAATAACATCAACAACATCAAACAAATCAGCAATTTAAAGACAAACCACAATCAAAAGTTCAGTGTTCTTTGCCATTGGATTGCCATTACAGTTTTTTACAATCACTTTGCTACTATTTTCAGAACCTTGATGTCATTTTTCAAAACTCTAGACACAAAACTCAAAACGGTTATCACTTGTAACACAGGTTGTCTAATGTTCAAAACATTGCATTGTGCATTCACATCTTTAAAGAAATCTTGCACTTGCACAATCATTGGTTCAAAAAACAAATTTACTGTGAAATACCATTGAAACACAACTATAGATCACCCACACACAAGCAACCGATAGTTTCACTCTGTCATTGTTCGTACAATCATTAACTATTGTAGAACAAAATAGGTGATACAGGTTTCATTATGGTACTACATGTACAGTAAATACCTCTGTTACTGTAAAGTACTGCAGTAGTAGAGAGAATACAGACAAAGTGGAATCATTGAACAAAGTTTGTAATATATTGATGCAAAACACTACAGTACAATCACAACATTGGTTTATTTTAATCAAAGCAAAAATACAGTAATTAGCTATGAAATAGAAAAGAAAAGACAGTACTGTAAACCATCAAATGCAATGAAATAGAAAAGAAAAGACAGTACTGTAAACCATCAAATGCAGTGTTCCTCAACTTGCTTGCACTGTAAGAAATAAAACAGCAGTGATTACTGTACTTCTACATTGTCATCAACTCTGTGTTGTGGATTTGGCCACAGGTTCTCATCTACATCACAATGGATGTTTTCATTAGCCAAACATCTTGGAAAAAACCTTCGGGCATGGCGAATCCAGGCCTGACACTGGTCTGCTGTGATGTCATTGCAGGCGTCATCCATGGCCTGGAGAAGAGTGACTTGTTCATGAGGGTGCCTATCATGAACCTTCCATCTCCATGCGGAGAAAAATTCCTCAATCGGGTTAAGGAAGGGGGAGTATGGGGGTAAATACAGGGTGGTAAATTGTGCATGGGCCTGAAACCATGCTTGCACCACATGAGCATGATGGAACCTGACATTGTCCCAGACAATGACATAGGTCACACCTTCAGCTCTACAAACCTGTTCGAGCTCATCAAGAAAGGTGACAAGGAGAGCTGCATTATATGGTCCAATATGAGGTCTGCGTCCCACCACACCATCTTCTGATATAGCCGCACACATGGTAATGTTGGCCCCACGTTGTCCAGGTACTTGGATGGTTGCCCGCTGGCCAATGAAATTCCGACCTCTCCTCCTTGTCTTGGCCAGATTAAAACCTGCCTCATCCAAATATATGAATTTGTGATGGTCGTCATCAGCATCCAGCTCCATCACCCTCTAAAAATACATTTTGGAAAGAGATTTAGAGATTACCGTACAATGTAGAATTTTTGGGAATGTTTTTACAACAGCCGTCTTGAAACTGAACTTACCTGAACATACTCAGTCCTCATTTGTTTCACTCTGTCTGCATTTCTTTCGAAAGGCACATGGTATAGTTGTTTTATAGATACCTGGTGCCTTTTCAGTATGCGTGCAATGGTCGGCAAACTTATGGATCCCACATTGTTGAACATGTCTTCATTGTCCAAGATATGCTGGCGAATTTCTGTAAGGCGAATATCATTTCTGGCCCGAACCAAATCGACCACAGCCTGCTCTTGCTGGTCAGTTAGAATTTTCCCTCTGCCTCCACTATTTGGCCTAGTCACAATTCTACAGGGAACATTAGAGTAAGAAGACACTTGGTCACATCACCTATTCTGTGATACACATTGGTATGCAGTCATTTGACAATTGAGAGTAGCATAATGTTTAGTGCATGCTGATAACTTACCGGTTCTCATTGCGGAAAGTTCTGATTATTGAGGCCACGGTTGACCTTCTCAGGTTTGGTTGTATCATTGTAGCCGCCTCAGTCATTGTCATGCCATGATTTATGACATGGTCTACAACTATTGCCCGAATTTCATTGGACACTCTATGCTGTTGCTGCCGCTGTCTTGGTCCGTGGCCTTGTCCTCTACCACGTTCCCCCACACCTCTCAAACGAGGCCCACGACCACCTCTCAGAAGGGGTGCCTGTCCTCTACCACGTTCCCCCACACCTCTCAAACGAGGCCCACGACCACCTCTCAGAAGGGCTGCCTGTCCCCTACCATTCCTTTGACCAACACGTCTTCCTCGTCTTCCTCCCACCACTGCTTGACCTCCATTGTGACCTGGATCACCTGCTGGCTCCATGTTACATATCACTATGCTCTTGCAATTGGATCCCAATCAACTCTTTATATACTCATTCCACAATGTGCCCTCAATCATCAGTAACGAGTTGGCAGAATTGGACAAGCAATTCCAAGGGCCTGCATCTCTACAGTGCAGTACTGTCAATACTTTAAATAGTCTGAAAAGGTGGTACAGTATTTGGGACCATAGACACAGTGTCTGATGAAGCATTACAGTATGATATAAAATATTAGGCTACATCCATGGATATTGTAGTCTAATTGGTTCATGCTCCACGCTAATTGGTGACAATGAATCTCGTTATCTTGAAACTTTCATGATTTACTGTAAACATGGAAGATTGTTTGTCTGTTTCCATACAACTATGCATTAAGAGTAACGCAACAGTTACTTATCATTTTGAGCAGTTGTATCAATTGATAGTTAGATCAGTGTAAGGAAATGAATAGACATTCATTTGAAATGTAATGTGTGAATTGCCTTTTGAAATAGTAGTACTTTGATGTTAAGTTGTGTCATATTGAACAAGTGATTTTTGTTGAATGAACAAATGATCTAAGTTTTATGTGTATTGTATCCAAACAATTGAGAAAATGGTTAGAGTTTTGAAAAATGTGCATTTTGATAATTGGTTGTGAGTTTTGTGTCTAGAGTTGTGAAAAATGACATCAAGGTTCTGAAAATAGTAACAAAGTGATTGTAAAAAACTGTAATAGAAATTCACTATTCTATTGCAGCTCCAGTGTGTCTATATTACTGGTCAGTACATGACTGCCTGTGAGACCTCAAGTGACTGACCATCCATCCACCACTATTATCTCATATGCAGTTCTGGAGCCTTATTCAGATGCCTTAGTATAAGAGCGTGTGTGTGTGTGTGTGTGTGTGTGTGTGTGTGTGTGTGTGTGTGTGTGTGTGTGTGTGTGTGTGTGTGTGTGTCTGTGTGTGTGTGTGTGTGTGTGTGTGTGTGTGTGTGTGTGTGTGTGTGTGTGTGTGTGTGTGTGTGTGTGTGTGTACCTGTAAGAGCATGAGGACTTAATTGGGCTGAGGCGAAAGCAACAGAGACCAATTACCCATACTTCTATGGTGCTCCAGAGGCCTGTCAAACCTTTTGTCTATCGTGTTTTACGGTTTGCTGAGGCCAGAGCTGCTCTTTTGTGCATTGTCACAATCTGCAGCCTTTGCATTTAAATGAAGCCATCACTGAGCTCTACGCAAAAACAATCTGGCTTGAGGTATCAGAGTGAGAAGGCTGTGTTATTAAAGGGATAGTTCACAAAAAAATGAAAATTTTGTCATTAATTGCTCACCCTCATGTCGTCCCAAACCCATAAGAATTTTGTTAATCTTCGTAACACAAATGAAGATCTTTTTGATGAAATCTGAGAGCTTTCTGTACTTCCCATTGAAAGCAAAGCAACTACCACTTTGACGATTCAAAAAGTTCATGAAGAGATTGTAAAACTAACCCATATGAATTGAGCGGTTGAGTCCAACATTTCAGAAGAGACGAGCGCTCTACATGATGAACAGACTGAATGTAGGCATTTATTCACATATAAACATTCATCAACTCACACATCAGTTGTGGTAAAATGGAAGCTCAATCATTAACTTCTGCAAGAACCAATAAGGTTTGTTTTTGCGCATCAAGCTGGTTCAGTTGAGCTTCTGTTTATGTCCACTGATCAATGTTTATAAGTGAATAAAAGCCCATATTCAATCTGTTTATCATATAAACTCTTCAGTCTCTTCAGAAAATTTGGACTAAACCAATCAATTCATATGGATTAGTTTGCTTAATGACCTTTTTGAAGCGTCAAAGTGTTAGTTGCGTGGCTGTCAAAAGAGAATACAGAAAGCTCTCAGATTTCACCAGAAAATATCTTCATTTGTGTTCCGAAGATGAACGAAAGTCTTATGGGTTTGGAACGACGTGAGGGTAATTCATTCCAGAATTTACATTTTTGGGTGAACTGACCTGTAATCAGTTCAGTTTCACATGGAAGACAAAAATAATTCTTAGTATAACCAACAGAGTAGAGACAAGCAAATCTGTAGAACTCTGAGTCACATGAATGTGTAGAGCATTTGTTAATATGTATGTATGTGGGTGTAAGTTTTGAATCAGTCAGTGAAGTGCTTAAAAGACTGCAGCTTTTAATGGGTAGTATTGCAGACAGATATAATTTACAGGGATGCTAAAATTACTTGGACAGTTAATCCAGAATTAAAACATATTTGAATGTAATTGCATAAAAATAAAATATCAAACCAATTGACATGCACACTAATTAAAATGAAGAAAAACAAAAAAAATATATAATTGCCAACTTTCTGGTTGTCAATATTTAATGCTCTAAAGGGTGCATTAAGCTGTCAAATTTAGATGAAGGAGGAGAAAGGACTCAAAGATGCAGAGTAATATGGGCATTTATTATTAAAAAATAAAACAAAACAAACAAACAAACAAACAAACAAACAAACAAACTACCCTGTGGGGGAAAAAAACTGGCAAGGCAACAGCAAAGTAAAGCAAATCTCACATAAACACATGAGTATGGGGATCCTGTCACTAACATAAGAACAATACCAATTAAGGTGGCAGGACCCTGACAGAGAAAAACGTCTTTGGTTACGTATGTAACCCTCGTTCCCTGAGTAGGGAGCGGAGACGTTACGTCGGATGACGACGAAATGGGGTTTCGCTTAGAAAGCCTATCAACTTCGAGTATTACAAAACGAGCCAATGGCAAAGAAATGCCATGGGTCTGCGGAATGTGCATAGCGTATCTCCGCCCTACCTCGTGGGTATAAAAGGAGGATGCCGGCAACATGCAGATATGTTTCTTTGCTGAGGAGCCAAGACTGAGCTCAGGCGATCCCCGCGGTACAGTGGAAAGTGGCAGGCAGACGTAACGTCTCCGTTCCCTACTCAGGGAACGAGGGTTACATACGTAACCAAAGACGTTCCCTTTCGTTGTCACTCCGAGTTACGTCGGATGACGACGAAATGGGGTTACCAGTCTAATCACGCCACCTTCTCAGCTGTCTTCCAGTGCCCTGCGTAAATCGAGATCCCTGTCGCAGACTGGACGAAGGACTCCATTTATCACAGGAATACCAAGGTACACTGGGAAGCATATCCCACGCTTAGGGGAAGTATGCAATTTAGCCAACCCAGAGGGGGGTGAACTTAGAGTATACACATATGACCCGAAGGAAACATATGGAGACACTGGGGTGTCCAGCCGCAGGTGGAATATTTCAACCCCAGGGGTGGCAAGGTGCCTTGCCAAGGGAAAGACACATGCTCAGAGAGGCTTACAGTGGAAATACACATGTGGGGGTCGCTCAGGGGAGGGACCATGCACACGGGAGGCACCTAGCCGACGCGCAGGCAATAGACACTGGCGCCGACGTCAGGAGTGCTGGAGGAACTCAGGGCTTTCAGGGAAGCTCAGCTGAGGAGAATTTCGCACGTATCCAGTCCGTGGAGTGGAATGGCGAGCAAGCGAAGACACCTGAGCGGGTCCGGTACTAGCTGGATGAAGCGAGTACACGAGAGGACACTGGCTTCACTCGGAGATTATAGAATCTGGCGAATGTGTTAGGTGTCGCCCAGCCTGCAGCTCTGCGGATGTCTGTTAGCGAGGCGCCATGCGCTAGAGCCCAAGAGGATGCCACACTCCGGTGGAGTGGGCAGTCACACCAAGGGGGCACGGTCGACCTTGCTGCTGGTATGCCAAAGCAATGGCGTCCACTATCCAGTGAGACAACCTTTGCTTGGAGAGAGCCTTTCCCTTCAGCTTCCCACCATAACAGACAAAGAGCTGGACAGAGGTCCTGAAACACTGCGCTCTGTCTACATAGGCGAGGAGAGCGCGTACTGGACAGAGCAGTGTCAAGGCTGGGTTTGCCTCCTCCGGGGGCAGCGCTTGCAGGTTCCCCACCTAGTCCCGGAAGGGAGTGGTAGGAACCTTGGGCACATATCCAGGCCGGGGTCTCAGGATCACGTGAGAGTGAGCCGGCCCGAACTCCAGGCACGCTTCGTCAACGGAGAATGCGTGCAGGTCCCCTACCCTCTTGATGGAGGCCAGTGCAACCAGGAGTGCTGTCTTCATTGACAGGAACTTAAGCTCGACTGATTGCAGAGGCTCAAAGGGAGCACTCTGCAGGGCAGTTAGAACCACTGAGAGGTCCCAAGACGGAACGAGAGGAGGGCGAGGAGGATTTAGTCTCCTCGCTCCTCTCAGGAACCTGATGACCAGGTCGTGCTTCCCCATCGACTTACCTTCGATGAGGTCATGGTGTGCGGCAATAGCGGCAACATAGACCTTCAGGGTGGAGGGAGACAGCCTTCTCTCCACCCCATGTTGAAGGAAGGAAAGCACAACGCTGATCGAGCATCTCCGGGGGTCTTCTCGGTGAGAAGAGCACCAGTTGACGAAGAGGTTCCACTTCAACGCATAAACGTGTCTCGTGGACAACGCTCTAGCGGTAGTGATGGTAGCCGCCACCGCTGGTGGTAGGGTACTCAAACGTGCCTCGAGCCGTCCAGGAGCCACACGTGGAGGCTCAAGAGATCGGGTGTCACAGGGTGCCCCGTCCCTGAGAAAGGAGGTCCTTCCTCAGAGGAATGGGCCAAGGAGGTGCTGTCGCGAGGAGTACAAGTTCGGGGAACCAGGTCCGGGTGGGCCAGTACGGCGCGACCAGAATGACCTGCTCCTCGTCCTCCCTGACCTTGCACAGAGTCTGCGCAAAAAGGCTCACTGGGGGAGACGCATATTTGCGGCTCAGCGGCCAGCTGTGCGCCAGTGCATCCGTGCCGAGAGTGCCCTCCACTTCACTTCCAGGAAAATCAAACCCAACTTGTGAATTTGCTACAAACATAGTATCATCCTCTGTAGCTTCAAATGAAACACACGGGCCACCAGAGGGTAGACCCGTGGGAATCACCTGTTCACTAGCGGGCACCTTCATTGAAGAGGGGGGCTGGGGTCGCGGACACATAGTCGGTGCCTTGTTCCAGACCGTAACCCTCAGGTCACCCTGGCCACCAGCCGAAGATCGGGGGGTGGATGAGGGGACTCTCACTCATGTGAGTTCACCGAGTCTCGACCTTAATGACGCGATGGTCATGTTCCCACGGAGAAAACATGAGTCATCCATGAGCGCTGCTCTAGCATGATCAAGCCCAAACATACTAGACAACGCTGGTGCCCATCAGAGTCCGATACCAAGCTGCCGCACCATTCATTTTTTTTTTTAAATGCACGGGCGAGCCGTCTTTAAAAAGACGTGCCGCGTGCGAACTCTTTTTGTGAGAGAAAACTCAAGTGTTTAAGCACACGGGGAGACACGCACTGTCTGACAAACCACTGCAGAGATAAGCAGGAAGCACGCGCTCGCCGGAGATCGCCGTCATACCAACACTCGAGGTACTCGTTTGTAAAGCTGACAATTCAGAGATGGCTTGTGGAGGGAAGAATAAACTTGGCTCCGAAGCGAAAACATATCTGCATGTTGCCGGCGTCCTCCTTTTATACCCACGAGGTAGGGCGGAGATACGCTATGCAAATTCCGCAGACCCATGGAATTTCTTTGCCATTGGCTCGTTTTGTAATACTCGAAGTTGATAGGCTTTCTAAGCGAAACCCCATTTAGTCATCATCCGACATAACTCGGAGTGACAACGAAAGGGAACTGAATTTATATACAGTATCTACAAAAAACTGCTATACAGAAAGTGAAGTTAGTTCTGAGAATAGATCTAGCATTGGTCATAGGCCTATAACTTGACCTTGGCATCATAATACTTGACCTTGAATTAATACATGGTGGGCTGTCTAATATGTTTGGCTGTGTTATAGTGAAGTCTGACACCATAATGACTGCAACGCAAAATGTGGCCCGTCCTGGGCACACAGCTTACTGTTTCCTCTGTTGTGTCTCTGTTCCCTATTCAAGTCAATACGGAAGAAACAAGATCCCGTATGGTAAGTGAGCTCTCTTTCTATCTCAAGGTTGATGGGCTTTTACAAACATTTAATGTGAAATGTATGCAGTTCTGTGGAGTGTATGGGTGTAAGTTAACAAGAAGAAAGAGACATCTTACGAAAAAAACACATACATTTACCATTTCAAATTCTATTTGCACTATATGTGATGACATGATGTAATTACACAAAAACACTTATAAAACGGCCAGTTCCAGTCCTTGATTCTGATTGGTCAATAGCTGTATTTTATTCACGATAAAACAGGCTATGACCGCTTCACCCAACGGTTCTATGTATCACTACACAACTCCTAGCAACCACTCTTAGCAACGTAAACATATGTTCTCATTGATATTGTTCATTGAAGCTTAGAGTCGAGTAGTGAGAGTCGAGTAAGCGAGTATACCTGTATTTACAGAAGCATTTTCCTTCAGGTCAGTCATATTCGTAATAAAAAATATGTTTTAATGTCCGCTGCAATATCTTGTCCTTTTAACGGGGTTCTCCCAGCCCTGACATGCTAATAATTTGTCAGTTGCGTCTTGCTTCTCCGTGTTCACAAGTTCAGTCCTTTCAAAGGCGTCTCTACTGACTGACTCACTCATAAAGACTGTCTTTGCCGCCATCTAATGGCGAAATAATGTAACTTCTGTTGCTGTTCATTGTCAGGGACTATTTTTTTCTGGCGGAAGGAATGCTTTTAGTGATTTTACTTAATGAAAGTTGCATTGATACATATTTTTTGGCTTTAATAGAGCTCGGGCGTAGACGTCATGGAACAGTGCATTGTGGGTAACGGCGGCCATTTTAGAGGTCACGCAAATGCCGGTTGGAATAAGGTAATAGCGTAACCGGCCGGTCTCCGGATAAATAAATGAGTTTATTGATTTAAAAACGATTGTATTGCTCCAGAGTGAACAGAACTGTGTCCATGGCACCGCTCTGTTTTCATGGCAACTGTGTGTTATATGTAGCAGTGGTCTGTTATCAAGAAATAACAGACCGCATTCAACATTAGTATTCAACCAAGCCATGTAATAATAACAATTAAACTACAGAGCTCCAGCAATAGAATAATGTGTAAGCTATTAGTAATAATAAAGCGTTTTAACATTTAAGATACAGAGCTACAGCTTCAGCAACAGAATACCATTTAAGGTCCAGTGCAGAGGAGACTATAGCTAGGAATTACCACTGCATTTGTGTGTCTATTGGCTGATGCTTTCTAGAAATGTAAGGTACAAATTATGCCATAGCCTGTCAGTATTACACTAACCTAGTCTATCCACCAGAATCTAGATGAATAAGCGAGGTGACATTGCTAATCGAGAATTGATATGCTGATTTGGGTAACAGCTACATCCGTATTTTTTTTATTTAACAGCTTGCTCCCAAAACACAGCAACATACTTACTGTTTTAATCTTAACAGCAGAAATGAAAGCTTTAGCATAAAGTTCTGCCAGAAAGACTTAATTATTACGTCACTTATTACCTTCACATCTATCCAATCACGTCCTTATACTCGCTGTATAAAAGATTGATACTTACACACGTTTGAGTTCGCAGATGCCATCGCGACAACTATCGCTCTCGTTCAGTCGCCAACCAACATGCTTCAGGACACGCATATTGTTTACGATTATGGCCAAATAATCCGTCAGGAAGAGAACTGCAAAATCATCCTCAACTTGTCCAACAAAAATAACCTCGCTGTCTGCACCGGTGCCATTTGTTCCACTGATCACCGATCCACCGACACGAATCAACAACTCTGCAAAACGAGAGGCGATCTTCTCACAATGGTTTTCAAGTTCAAGCTTCACTTCCAAGGCTTGGGGTTTCAAGTTTGGTAGGCCTTCCACCAGCCACTGTTAATATGTCCACTCTACCACGATTAAACTTCATTCAGGTAAGCATTTAACTGTTATTTAACTTGGCTACCATGCTGCTTTCTATAACAGCGGCAGAGTTCAACCGGTAACTACGGTGACGTGGTATGTTCCTAATAACGGCTGATATGCAGACTGCAACGCAACATACTGCAATGCTCTAAACAGCAGGGCTGGCTTGTTAGCCTTAACGTTTGTTACAAGTGTAAGCAGAGGTTCACGTTACCGATATTCCACAGTGCTGGTAATCTAATAATACGAATCGTCGTATCAGCGTCGCCGATCCCACGCTCACAGTGATGGCAATTTCAAAACACTGCTTCATGAAGCTTCAAAGCCTTTACGAATCTTTTTGTTCCGAATCAATGGTTCGGAACGTGCATATGGCACATTTGATTCAACGGTTTCAGTGTTCCACGAAGCCTCGATCTGCCCACCACAACGTTCACATGGGCAATTGCAAAATACTAACAACTGCGCAACTGAATAGAAATAAAATAAGCTTAAGAGTAACCGAATATTAAACTGGCTTTAAACTCTTTCTCGATTACTAATTATCTCTACCTACTATAATCCCTATTCTTTATATACATATTCTGCTAAAAGCCATGCTTTATCTGCTTTTACGGCTTTGCGTGTCTGGGGATTTCAACTCTAGAAACTTAATATTTCGATCCTGCTGTGCTTTTCTTCTATTATGCTTCTCACATATATATTTTTTTAAAATCTTCTTTAGCATTCTAAGAATGATGGCCAAGGCTCCAGCATCACCCTAACACTCAAAAAAAAAAAAAAAAAAAAAAATTCCCTTCACATCTAGGACTTCGGAGCACCTCTTTCTAAGGCCTGACTCTTAAAGCTGCGGTCTATCCCCCTCTCCCTATACCAGCCATTTCTTCAGAATCGGAGCAGCTACTACTGCAGCTGAACCAGGAAACTCTACACCAGCTATTAAGATCATGGGCAGATGGTCTGTCCTCCGCATCCAAATCATATGCAGACCCGATTCAAAACCATTCTTGAAGCCCAGCAAGCTCTCCAGTAATAAATCAGGTAAATACCTTTGCAACTACTGGTGGTGGTGTTATGCTATTTCATTCTCATTACCGGCCATTGAGTCATCGTCCACGTGCGACTAGTGGACTGTCGTCTATGTATGGCCTAACGTGGCACTGTTCTGTTGGTCTAACATGACCTGTCTATGCATGGCCTAACGTGGCACTGTTCTGTTGGGTCTACTGTGAACTGTCTATGTATGGCCTAACGTGGCACTGTTCTGTTGGTCTAACGTGACCTGTCTGTGTATGGCCTATCGTGGCACTGTTCTGTTGGTCTAACGTGACCTGTCTGTGTATGGCCTATCGTAGCACTGTCCTGTTGGTCTAACGTGACCTGTCTGTGTATGGCCTATCGCGGCACTGTTCTGTTGGTCTAACGTGACCTGTCTATGTATGGCCTATCGCGGCACTGTTCTGTTGGGTCTAACGTGACCTGTCTATGTATGGCCTATCGTGGCACTGTTCTGTTGGTCTACCTGTCTATGTGTGGCCTATCGTGGCACTGTTCTGTTGGTCTAACGTGACCTGTGTTTGTATGGCCTATCGTGGCACTGTTCTGTTGTTCTAACGTGACCTGTCTATGTATGGCCTATCGTGGCACTGTTCTGTTGGTCTAACATGACCTGTGCATGTATGGCCTATCGTGGCACCGTTCTGTTGGTCTAACGTGACCTGTGTATGTATGGCCTATCGTGGCACTGTTCTGTTGGTCTAACGTGACCTGTCTATGCATGGCCTAACGTGGCACCTTTCTGTTGGTCTAACGTGACCGGTCTATGTATGGCCTAACGTGGCACCGTTCTGTTTGGTCTAACGAGGCCTGTCTATGTATGGCCTATCGTGGCACTGTTATGCTGGTCTAACAAGGCCTGTCTATGTATGGCCTATGCGGCACTGTTCTGTTTGGTCTATCGTGGCACTGTTTTGTACGGTCTAACAAGGCCTATCTGTGACCTATGCGGCACTGTTGTGTTTGGTCTAACGAGGCCCGTCTATGCATGGCCTATGCGGCACTGTTCTGTTTGGCCTAACGTGGCACTGTTTTGTTCGGTCTAACGTGGCACCGTTCTGTACGATCTAACAAGGCCTATCTATGCATGATCTATGCGGCACTGTTGTGTTTGGTCTAACGAGGCCTGTCTATGTATGGATCAATGTGGCACCATTATGTATGGCCGAACGTAGCACGGTTCTGTATGGTCCATGTGGCCTCGCCTTGAGCGTCCTAGAATGGTGCTGATAATCACGTAAAAAGTACATTGAATTCTACTTAAATCGCTGGATTAATGCCCGGCTAAATGAAGAGAACTCTCCATGGCTCCACATTGTACCTTACAGGTCAACGTTTTACAAAACTTAAGTGGCTTCCTCGTCTAATTAAGCTATAGGCTACGAGGAATCCACATCCAACGTCCATCATGCTATTTAAGGTAACCCCCTTTTCTATTTTTCAAGAACCACAGGTTCCGACCGGTGGGTATACTCCGTTACCATTTTTTGGGGGTGGGCTGGCCCCGTCCTGGTGGATCCATAATCCACCTACTTTTGGGGGGTCTGCTGCGCCCCTGCCTTCATCTTCAGGCAGGAAATGCAGATCCGCTACCCTCGGATCATGAACTACGGACGGAGCCTACGCCAAAGAACTTTATAAATAATTGCTTGCTGGGCTGTTGGTAAATGTGTGCTTTGTTACATATCTCCCGAGTCTTTCTGGTAGAAATGAAAGCTTTAGCATAAAGTTCTGCCAGGAAGACTTAATTATTACGTCACTTATTACCTTCACATCTATCCAATCACGTCCTTATACTCGCTGTATAAAAGATTGGTACTTACACACGTTTGAGTTCGCAGATGCTGTCGCAACAACTACCTCCATCCTCCCCACCACCACCAGGATGGTCCTGTCCATAACTCCCAGAGGGGTCTGCTGCGCCCCTGCCTTCATCTTCAGGCAGGAAATGCAGATCCGCTACCCTCGGATCATGAACTACGGACGGGGCCTACGCCAAAGAACTTTATAAATAATTGCTTGCTGGGCTGTTGGTAAATGTATGCTTTGTTACATATCTCCCGAGTCTTTCTGGTAGAACTTTAGTTAACTGCTAAATTAATACATTCAATGTAAATGTAGCTAGCTAGTTAACTTTGGCAGCTGAAAATCTATTGACCATGTCATAAAAATATCAGTTAGCCGTTAGCGCTAAGGGAGTTGACTACAAAGCAAAGCAAAAAGACCACCACTTACATGATTTATGAGGTGTTTGCCCTATCGATCGTGAGACCGATTACAGCAGTTCACAATACAGCAATACTGAACAATTTTTCTAAAATAACCTAAATTAAACCTAATATTATCTAATGACCAACGTAATTACGTACTGCCTACTATACAGTGCATCTACTTCCGTACCGTGATTCCTACAATGCATCACGACGTGATGAAACGATCCCGAGCTCTATATTTTTATTGTGTGGTAACCGTTTTATAAAAGCAATAAGATGATAGTGTTGTATCGTGACACTAGTGGCTTTGCGTCATGCGTAACAACGCCCTTCAGCCGTGACTAAGGCCACATCCACAGCTTTCCCTATCCGATGTTTTTTTTTCCTGTTCTAAAAAAAAATTCCGTAAACATGGCGGCGTCTCAAGAAATATCTGCGTACACACGAAACCACTGAAACCGACTCAAACCGATGTAGTATTCATGCCAGACCAGTACGAGGCTCTGTAATTCTGACACAGATACACTAAAAACAGAGAAGAAGACTTGCGCATAAACCTTGCGTGCTGTACACAATAATATTAGGAACAGTAGCTTCTTTTTTTTCTTTCTTTTTAACCAAGAACTTTATTGAACAATATGAAAAACCATAAATGGCCTGGTACAAAATAGGAATGAGTCACGATATTTGATTAGTTAGCAGACGCATAAAGCTTGCCACAAAGAACCGGCAAATAGCCTAATCATTATGAATGTGTCAAATATAGCAAGGAGACATTTTAATTGTTTATTAATAAACTACTGTTTTCTGTGACGATGCTGACTCGCCACCTTCGCAGTAGGTGAAGGTGCTTATAGAGATAAATGCACACTTCATACGGATTATAAGAGAGTTTCTTTTCGTTTTGAATTGTTTTGTTTAAAAGTAGACATTTCAAGCCTAGATATATTTCTGAGTTTCTGTTCATTTATGAGACAAGCTCCAGTTCACGTGGGATGCAAGTTATATCGCGTCGGCGCCTCCGTGTCCTGATAGGCTATTGTCTGCTATATTTGCTTCTTATTTATTAAATCCAGGCAATTGGTTGATGAAACATTGATTAAAATTAAGATACAATTTATACAAAACGAAATTCACTTTAAAGAAAGGCTTTATATAAAACAAAACTTAATGAAGTGGTCAAAATGATGTGTCTCGATATTGCGCATCTTATGATTAGGCTACTCACGCTGTTCATTTTTCATATAATCAACATAATTATATGAAATGGAAAAAATAACATATAATTTAAACATAAATATGAAACTAACTTTTCTTTAATGGCTACAACATGTAGGCCTACAGTACAGAGAAATTTTATGTCGGCGCGAACGCCGTGTTACCGGAGAGCATGAGGGGGCAGAGGTACGTTTTTTTAAATAATCAAATAATTCCCAGCGATCGTCGAATATTATATATATATACAAAATACGAAATGTCTTAATCAGACAAAATGCAAGCATCATAGCATAAGAACGAAATATAAATAAATAAAGAAGTAAAATAAAGAAATAAAATAAAAAATACATTAAAGTAGGCTAGGCCTAAATAATAAATAAAGAAATAAAAGAGGCTCAGTAGTTTCTGAAGCATGAACTCAAGCAAGTAGTCGCAGTTGTTGCTGTTAGGCTACTGATTTAGCGCGTCTGACTAGTCGACACGTGGGGTGATGACATCATTGTTTCACAAAATATACGGATTGGCCGTACACACGAAGACGCAAGGGTGTCGTTTTCAGATTTATCCACCCTGGGACCCGGTTTCAAAAAATAGCGGTTTCAGTCTCCCAAAACGCCGGATCCGTCTGGACGAAACGCCGATCCGATAAAAAATTTGTACG
This sequence comes from Gila orcuttii, assembly GCA_026230005.1. Lineage (NCBI taxonomy): Eukaryota > Metazoa > Chordata > Actinopteri > Cypriniformes > Leuciscidae > Gila > Gila orcuttii. The sequence goes on along the minus strand of JAPDVR010000002.1, from coordinate 31,314,453 downwards.
TATGGCCTACAGCTAAACGCGTCTCCGTGTGGACAGGGCCTAATTCACGATAGGCTACAGCACAGCCTCTCGTACCTTATTGCTTATTCCAGATGATATTGTAGAAATGGGCCAATAAGAACACTTAGCCATTATTCATTTGTTCTGTTAACTAATGTGGTGATCAAAATGGTGGCTCCATGTAAAATGAAGTAGGTTGTATTAGGCTACATTATATTATAAATATAATACTCATTTCATATCAGTAAAAATTTATTTTACTCATGATTTCTACTACTCATAGTACTCAGTTTTGTATGGGTAAACATTTCATTTCTACAGCAGAATACCATGACACTCAATGTATAATTGGGGATCTGGTAGAAATTACATTTTGGTGTAAATATTCATGACTCCAAAAAAGAAAAAAGAAAAAAAAAGATGATCTATGCTATAGAAATGGGCCAGTTAGCAATGATTAATTTATTCTCTTGACTAAGTGATTAACAAAATAAACCAATTATCATTGAGCTGGTCATGTGATTTCAAAATGGTGGCTCCATGTTATGACTGGAATCTTAATTTCATGTAAGTCATGATTATAAACATACTAATATTTTATGGGAACATTTTTTACTGCTGAAAAAAGTGACTGTATGTACCTTATGTATTGTCACTTGTGTGCTTTCCTCTACTAACATAAGTGATGTGCGTGCACTTTCATGTGAGTTCATGTCTTGTAACATGCCCTCCGAGATCCCAGCACCTCACACTCCTCCCTAGTGCTGTTTAACATGGCTCACACTCTGCCTCATTCCATTCCATGTTGTTTAATTTGGAAGAGAGTCTGTAATTTAAAATCAAGAAAAGCCACAGTCGAGAGTCATAATCACCATTATTATCATTAGTGTAGAGAAAGTACTCTTAAATTTCAAGTGCTACAGACCTCCATCTGTTCAATTAGTTTGAAGGAGTGTGTGTGCAGGTACGTGCAGTGAGTGTATTCATGTTTGTTTGCAAATGTCTGGCATGTGTAAGATTTGGAAGACACATGCCTTTTAAAATCCAACCTCATATTTGTAATCAGTGTGTTTATGGGTTTAAGTCAATCCGTGTGTGTACAAGCTATGCAAAAACATGCATTCCCTGGAACATCTTACTGCATCTCCAATCTGTCGCAGTGAGAGATGATTGTTAAATGCACCAGCAGTTTTTAATATGTGTAGGTCACGTGTCATTTGCACTCTGTGTTCTCTCATATACTGAATTAAGGCCTAACTCCACACATCTTTATGATTTCACTCTCTTCTGGATGTGGTATGAGGCGTATCTGACATGCCTGTGATTTCCCATGTGCCCAATGACTGTTTGTTTCCTGTCACACTTCCATTCTGCTTATCCGCCCGTGTGAAATTGTGGCTTCTTGAAAAGCTGTATTAAAGCAAGTGGTTATGCGTGTAAAAAATCAGATTATGACTATTTCATTTTCTCAAAATGAAATGCACTGTCAGTGAATGAAACATCAAGTTATAACACATTTAAATTGTAAGTCATTCTTACTTTTATGTTTTCCCATATGCCTGGGAAATATATGTCTTCTGCCAGGGGATGTCAGGTAAAATAGGCCAGATAAGGTTTGGAATGTCGTTATTGTTCTTTCAGACAGGCGTGACAAATCTGTAAGGGCGGGTGTGTATACCAAAATATTCATCCAGAAATAAACCTCTATATACAATGAATTAATAATAAATTATAAATGTGTTCAGCATTCTGCAACAAATATTTTTGGACTTTCTAGACTAGTTTAAGTTGTAAAGTGAGCAGGATATATTAAAATGAAGCGATTCGGCAGGCATGTAAAACCTCAATTCAGACCAAGGCTGCTTTCCACTCCAAATTTGTATGCCCTTCACTCACAACAAATTCGTCTCGTGGATTCGAATGTGCGTCATTGCTTACGATGCGCGAGTGGCCACTACTGGCGGAACTTGTGCATAAAGTTTAAATGGAATGCACTAAGCCCTTGATCACTTGGAATTCACTATGGAGCTGATTTATTATTTAAACCCATTTTTTACTCATGAATTTGTTTCATGCACCATTCTATATGCATATAAATTGCTTTAGAATATAGAATATAAAAAATCCTATACGTATATGAGCTGTTGGAGAAAAACTGTAATTACAAAAAACAGTCAAAATTATTCTCCTCTCTCCTGGGGATCAGTCCCTCGATGCCCATACACATAGGTATTTAGACCTGGTCCCCTTTGTTTACTATGACGATGATAGCTTCTGCATATTTTTCAGGGCGTGTTTGAATCATCAAACTTGTGCACACCTGCCCGTAGAGGAACCTCAAGGGAACTTCCAGAAATACATGGGTGTTTTTGCAGTGTGGTCCCCTTACACCATCGAGGAGAGTGAGAAGAAAAACAGTGACCCAGCCGCAACTACCAGCCTAGCCTGAATCCACCGCAGACGCAAAGCTGGAGCCCATCACGATAAAAGTGCCAGTGAGCAAAGATCGTCCTGGAGCTGAAGCCCAACAAATCCTCTGAGCAGGTGTGCGAGCCGGCAACAAACTCTGTTTCTGAAGGAATTTTGGTGGAGTTTGAGGGGATGACATGGATCCCCACCCCCCAACAACGGCAGAAGAAGAAGCGTTGATCGACTGAGAGAGTGGGTGTTTCCTGCCTGTTTTGTTTCCTAGCACCGAGCGTGTTTCTGCACCCAGCACCACAGTTTTTTAAATTTGTGTTCCAGCCCTGCCTCCCACTCCCGCCTACTCTGTATCATGGGTTGTTCCTGAAACTTATGTCTGTCCTGTATCATCCAAGAATACTTTTTGTGAACCCCTGCCTGCACTGCCCAGTCCTTCAGCCCTACCTGCACTGTGTCACTCTAGCCCTTTGTCTCGACCTGATCTACCCATTGTGGATCCGCTTGTTAGCTCGCCAGTCCAGCCCTGGAGTGTCAACCTACTAGCTCTGCCTAGAACCTCCAGACCCATAACTCCACCTCGGCCTGTCGAGCAGTTGGCTCTGCCTTGACTCCTCACTCTCTCGGCTCCACCCGGGACAGTCGTCCCTACGAATCCACTGGCTTCTTCATCCTATCTCCTATCCTATGGCTCCTATCTCCCTCGACTTTGCTGTAGGCCTGCGTACTGGCTCTCCTGCTGGGGGTTCCGCCCTGGCTCCTCCTGTCTTCATCTACGCCCTGGCTCCTCCCACCTTTGTCTCTGCCCTAGCCCTGCCTGTCCTGTGTTCCTGCTCTGTATCCCCCGCCTAAGCCCCCTCTCACCCTCCTCTGTTGAACTCTTGTTTTTTGTTGTTGTTATTAAGGCGCTTTGGGAGAGTTTTCACTAATTTAGTTGTTTCCTGTTTTTTTCAATTAGTTTCTTTGGTTATTCATTGTCTGATTATTGTTTGCACCTGATGTTCATTTGGTTAATTATGTTCTTTGTCAGTTCTCACAGTATGTACAGCATTTGTTCTGTTTCTAGTGTTCTGAGTATTTTGAGTTCTGTTAAAAATACACTGCTGTGAATATATCCGTTCCCTCACCTTTACTGCAACTGTTCGTAACATAAATAGTCCTTTGTTATATATATAGATTTTTTTTCCAATATAAAATGGGCATGAATGGAAACACAAAGAGAAATCTGGGAAATGTGCTCAAACATTATTAACTAAAAAAAAAAAAAAACAGCAAATGTTGCCTGAATGTATGTATGTATACTAGAAATGACAGTGTTTTTCTTCAACTGAGAAAATTAGAGGAAAGTCTCTTTTCACCCTCCGGACTGTATTATGCAGTAACGGTTGAGTGTAAAAAAAAAAAAGGGTTAAAAGGCCTCCAAAAAAACCCAAATATAAATCAATAAATTTGTAATTTTACGTAAGAAGTATTGACCCTGCTTTCTTAAATATGTTTGGCACAATCATGGATTTGAACTTTGAGGATTTTTGCTGCCCAGCTCTTGCCAATTAATGAAAAAGCAGAACTAACCCACATTATACACTCTTAAAACAAATGTGTTGAAAACAACAAAACGTGTCGTTTTCAACACATGCTCTGAGTGTGCTCAGGGACAACACATATTGTGTTAAAATACAACACAGAATATGTGTTGTGAAAACACACAGACAAATGTGTTACTTTAGTTAACAGATTAATGTGTCCTTTTTGAATACTGTACATCTAACACGACTGTGTGTTATAGATTTATTTTATTATAAAACATTATTGAAAAAGCTAGATCAGAATACAATATGTACAGTTATCATGAAATCACACAGAAGCAATTGAATACAGTTCACATACTGTTTATTTAGCATTTTTTCTGGTTTTAACATGTAATTCATACTGTAAAAAATACTGTTGATAAAAAAATAAGCATTTCAAAACAATCATATAAAACATTCATCAAACACTTTAAATAACAACATACATTAAATATTATAAAACTCATATATGTTAGGTACTGTAAAATACAATGTCAAATAGAACAAAGTCCGAAACCATTTCCAAAATAAGACCAAACTTTCTCAGCTTGTTCTCAAATATAACAACAAACAGAAATATACGAATGAACTTGAAAATTGTAGTCAAATAAATAACCACTGACACACAGAGTTCATATTTCGTACTCACAAATCAAATCAATTTATCATTAACCAAACATGTCTAACAAATTAAGCTAGTAAGTTAACACTAACTTATTTAAACAAAATTTTGTATCTGGGAGTTATATATTGCTGATCACAAAATTATTCAATATCTAATGGTCTATAGTCCATTAAGTCACCAGGCAGCTTTGCCACAACAAATTCTTTGGTTTTAATGACATTAAAAGAAAACAGGTGCTCATCAAAATATTGTGCTTTTAAAACTCTCAGGAACATAAGTGCACATTCACTTTCATTTTGGGGGATTATGTGTATAACTTCACCAAATAAAGGTTATCCCCTTTCATCTGCTTTTAAAGGCAGAATGCATCCTGTCCTGTATGATGTCAGCAAGAAATTAATATTATTGGTCACATGAATTGAACTGGTGAAATTGAGAGTCTCAAAATTGGAGTCTGTCTTCAGTTTGTCAAGCAATTTGTCGCCCTTGTACAAAGATGCAATCATAACTGGGAAAGCATTGGGTAGTGTCATTTCAAATTTGAGTGGTGAACTCAATTTCCAGTGGTACATTTGCTGAATCTGATGTTTATGAGTCTTTGAAATATTTCTGAAGTTACACACTACTTGGGCCTGTCGCTTAAGGGGGTTATGTTTCGCTTCAAACCTCATGCACCACAACTTGGAAAGAGGTCCAAATAAAGTCATAACACTCGGGTGTCATACAATGGTGTTTAGGAATTAGATTTCTGTAGGGATAAAGAAATTTGAATTGTGTGTGGTATCTATTATCAGTTGTTTAAGATAAACAGCAAGCCCTTTTGTCACAACAGGTGCAAAAATTATGTCACAAATTTCCCTCAATAACAGGTAAAGATGCCAATGTGGGCTGTTCGGATCAAATCACCCATCAGAAAAGGCAACACTAGCAGTAAACACCACATCTGTGATGCAGTTTGGCTAATAGCATTTTCAGATGTCTTCAGATTAACAATAACACTGGGTTAATTTTTTTTATTTTCATATCCATAGCCAAACCCTGCTATTCTTTCATTTAGTTGTTCCAGAATTTTTTTTTTCTCCTCATAAATGAAATGTCGGAGCATCAATTTGACCTCAAGAGGTGTGACTCCCTCTAACACATCATGCATGATGTCCACGCCAATATTTTCAGTTACATGGAAATACTGTAAACAATTTAGGCAGGAGTTAACTTTGACACCAGTTCTGCCCTACAAAGGCAAAAGACCTTAACTCGCTAGAGTGTGGAACTGAGAAAAATGACTTTAAAGATTTTTAGTTGTCCCGCCAAATTAATTATAGGTAGGACACTGAAAATCGGGCAATTAGATGTTTAAGTAATGAAAATTATCTACATAAAAAAATCTTGAGCTCAAACTTGACTTTTGACCACTATTTTAAAGTAACTGTACTCTGCCTTTGTATTGTCAGCAAAAAGTGAGAAGTCATGCCAAGGCAAAAGGCAGTAACTTCCACATTATCAATATTTGGTTGCTGATCACCATTAACAAAATCATTATAGCAACACCTGTATAAAATCTAGTGATCATGGCATTTATTTTGTATGATTTACAACTGTCTATAGCCATCTACTTTTTGCTATCCTGTGCTTTGGTTGCATTCTGGTGGCCCTATATTAATAGCCTACATTAAACATGACAAAATACCTCCATGGGATAAAGAGTATTTTCAAGTGGTACCGAGTGGCATAAGACTTGCTAAACATGCGTTCAAAATGAGAACAATAAAAACAGATCCTCGCGCACATTCGACCCGGAGACTGGTTTATAGCGGTGGATCTGAAAGACGCATACTTTCACAGGCGCTTACCGAGATTCGTGTTCGAAGGTGTCACGCTCCTCGTCCATTCACGAAAAGTAGCCTACGCAGTGCTTTCCCCCTTGAGACTAGAGAGCACGTTCTGGACTACCTTGACGACTAATGCATAGCACAACCTTCTATGTTCCGCGTCTTTTCAGTATGCGGTGGTTTCAGCTGTCTGCCCAATTATTGTGCTTGTGCACTTCGCTCGTCCCGCGGACTTATTCCGGACGCTGTGATTGTATTTGTAACCTGCTTGTAAAAGCTGGTCTGATGTTGTATGCACCAACACTTCTTGCTTCCTTATGTTGTAGGCTATGCACCAATATACCCTTGTTGCTTCATTATTATCACTCCCTGTGATATATTAGTCCCGCGTCGGCTCGACCGTGTTCAGGGCGATACTGAAGGCGCCCGCGAAATTTTGGCACTCTGCCAGCTAGGTGCATGATTGTTTCAACCAGGTCCGGTATCCGAACTGGGTGAGGCGGGGCTTTAGTTCTTTGTTGTATTTACCTGATATGGCATGTGTAACATTTTTCTGTCATCTCTGCATGCTTCGCGATCGTTATCGCACGTTTGTCGATGGAGCGGTTTCAGACCATACTAAATGTTCTGACCGCATTTGTGCAGGACAAAGCTCTGAGGACATCAGAAGACAGGGATTGATGGCAGCTGTACACAGCTCTACACAGGCTACATCGTAATTTAAATTTTAATGGAGACGCGCGGCTAAACACCCAACCAACATGTCCATGTGGGCCCCATGTGGGCTTTTGATGGGGCCACCCAATGGGGCCCAGATAAATTTGTCCATCGGCTCCACATGGGCCCCATATGTGTTAGCCCATATGGGTTAATGATGGGTACACAGTGGGCTCCAAGTTGGGCCCATGTAGGAGTTCATTTAATGGGCCCACTTGGGTCCCAAATTATATAATATTAATGGGCCGAAAGTGGGTCCCATACATCACCCTTATGGGGCGATCTCACTGGACCACAGTGGGCCCCATTTATTAAGTAAACCTGATTCCCGTGGTTCAAGTAAATGTGCTATGCTACAAAATTAACTTTCAAATCACTCTAACTTTGTTACTGTTTTGTTAACCAGTACCTGCCCAAACCAAAAATTTGTGTTACTTTAACATTTTAATATCTAAGAAATGACAAAATATTTGAATTGCAGGGGGAAAAAATGACTTCAATTCAGAATGTGTAAATCCAGGTTTCTTTTATTGAAGTTAATGTCTTCAAGATAAAACCTCAAATAAAAGTTATCAGTCCTGTGCCTGTACAGAATCCTCAGCTTCAAACCTAAAGAGTAAAGAAAGAAAGGACAAATAAATACTTTAAAAATCCAAGCAGAACTAAAAAAATCAGTTTTACATGAACATTTATTAAAGAAATTCATGAGTATAATCTAAATTATAATCATGCTTCACTCTCATACCCCCCAAAATAATCTGAGCAAATACAATAGATATTCTAGATTTTGGTGCTTGAACCCCTAATAAGAAAACTGGAATATAATAAAGATCCTTAATAACAATAAGATCACTACCAAAATTAATAGGTGCCTATGCACCCTCAATTATTGGACCCTAACAAATATAATAAGGGTCTTCCTTTGCAGTTTGACCCCTAGAAATCAGTGCTGTTGAATATTTGATTCTGATTGGTTACCTTAAAATATGTTAAAAATGACTACTAATTGAATGAAAAACAAACAATTTAGCTTTCCCTTTATTTGTTATAAATTATGTAACTTACACCTCTGACTGTGCTGCTCTCCGCACAAAGTTTGGCTGGGCTCTCAAGGCACAGTTGCCATCTCTATCCCTAGCATTTGTGAACCATTTACAGGGGGTTGTCTCCACCTCTTTCTTGCTGACAGTTCTCAAGAAAGTGTTCTGTTTCAGGCTACCTGTGAACCAAAATAATGAATTAAGTTTAATTAAAGGGTTCTACTGCAGCTATACACCACTATATTGAGAGCAATACAGCTAATATATGAAAAGTTCAAGATGGATAAAACTCAGTTATTGATTTTCATTACAACATGTTTTATATTGTGCATTCAAACATCAAACAGATTTTTTTTTTTTTTTTATGAAAATAAACCTGACATCTAGGGCCCTATTTTACAAATGATTAAAAACAACATGAGTCCTCTGACTAGTGAAAATGGACATCAGCGTAATGTTTCTTCATGCATGACCATTGTTAATAATGTACAAAAATGAAAAGATTACAATAAATTACTTCTCATCTCTTTTTACCTGATTAACCTAAAGGCACAACTATGACATTAGTTTAGGATAATTTTTAAACGATCAATACCGACATAGGCCTACTGATTAATTGAGATAACATAATTAATATAACATACATCTATCAATCCATTCTGTATGTGGAGACATAGCATTAGGAACTGCTTGACCGGATCACTTAATCAGCGAGTCAACTGATTGACTTCAAATGAGTCATTCTGACAGTTTTGTCATTTTGTTCAACAGGTTCACTAAAAAGAACCGATTCAAAAAACGAATCGTTCATGAATGGGCACAAATTATTAATGTTTCTTGAACTATGACGAACAATTTCGATCTGTCCCTCAAATAAAACTTTCCTGAATACTTAAACTGAGTGTACGGGTAGTATGCATTATTTTATGGGACTTTAAGCCGAGTTTACACCGGCTGCGAAGCACGGAAAGGCCTAGAAGCACAATGAAGCATTCTTGCACGATATACAGGTCCTTCTAAAAAAATTAGCATATTGTGATAAAGTTCATTATTTTCCATAATGTAATGATAAAAATTAAACTTTCATATATTTTAGATTCATTGCATACCAACTGAAATATTTCAGGTCTTTTATTGTTTTAATACTGATGATTTTGGCATACAGCTCATGAAAACCCAAAATTCCTGTCTCAAAAAATTAGCATATTTCATCTGACCAATAAAAGAAGTGTTTTTAATACAAAAAAAAAGTCAACCTTCAAATAATTATGTTCAGTTATGCACTCAATAGTCAATACTTGGTCGGGAATCCTTTTGCAGAAATGACTGCTTCAATGCGGCGTGGCATGGAGGCAATCAGCCTGTGGCACTGCTGAGGTGTTATGGAGGCCCAGGATGCTTCGATAGCAGCCTTAAGCTCATCCAGAGTGTTGGGTCTTGCGTCTCTCAACTTTCTCTTCACAATATCCCACAGATTCTCTATGGGGTTCAGGTCAGGACAGTTGGCAGGCCAATTGAGCACAGTAATACCATGGTCAGTAAACCATTTACCAGTGGTTTTGGCACTGTGAGCAGGTGCCAGGTCGTGCTGAAAAATGAAATCTTCATCTCCATAAAGCTTTTCAGCAGATGGAAGCATGAAGTTCTCCAAAATCTCCTGATAGCTAGCTGCATTGACCCTGCCCTTGATAAAACACAGTGCACCAACACCAGCAGCTGACATGGCACCCCAGACCATCACTGACTGTGGGTACTTGACACTGGACTTCAGGCATTTTGGCATTTCCTTCTCCCCAGTCTTCCTCCAGACTCTGGCACCTTGATTTCCGAATGACATGCAAAACTGAGCAACAGTCCAGTGCTGCTTCTCTGTAGCCCAGGTCAGGCGCTTCTGCCGCTGTTTCTGGTTCAAAAGTGGCTTGACCTGGGGAATGCGGCACCTGTAGCCCATTTCCTGCACACGCCTGTGCACGGTGGCTCTGGATGTTTCTACTCCAGACTCAGTCCACTGCTTCCTCAGGTCCCCCAAGGTCTGGAATCGGTCCTTCTCCACAATCTTCCTCAGGGTCCGGTCACCTCTTCTCGTTGTGCAGCGTTTTTTGCCACACTTTTTCCATCCCACAGACTTCCCACTGAGGTGCCTTGATACAGCACTCTGGGAACAGCCTATTTGTTCAGAAATTTCTTTCTGTCTTACCCTCTTGCTTGAGGTGTCAATGATGGCCTTCTGGACAGCAGTCAGGTCGACAGTCTTACCCATGATTGCGGTTTTGAGTAATGAAACAGGCTGGGAGTTTTTAAAAGCCTCAGGAATCTTTTGCAGGTGTTTAGAGTTAGTTGATTCAGATGATTAGGTTAATAGCTTGTTTAGAGAACCTTTTCATGATATGCTAATTTTTTGAGACAGGAATTTTGGGTTTTCATGAGCTGTATGCCAAAATCATCAGTATTAAAACAATAAAAGACCTCAAATATTTCAGTTGGTGTGCAATGAATCTAAAATATATGAAAGTTTAATTTTTATCATTACATTATGGAAAATATTGAACTTTATCACAATATGCTAATTTTTTGAGAAGGACCTGTACTGCCTCGGTCATTATTATGAGACCGAACGATTATGAAAAATACGGTAAACGTGTAAAAGGTCGGCGCGAACACTTTATTATATAAAATTTGCTGGTTAACAAACTTCATTTTAGTAAGCTTATGTAGTTGTTTGAGCTCGGTTGGCTAACCTTAGCAGAATGTTAGCTCTTTGATTCTGAAATATCTAGTTTTATAAAATCTTAAGTAAAACTAAGTTAATACAAAATAAAACGTATACATATCTTACCTCGGTAGTGTTAAACAGGAGATATTTGACGGTGATGGTCTAGAAACTTGTCAGGAGAGAAGGAGTCCGTTGGTTTTTTGTTTTTTTTTAATGAAAGCATCGGCGGGAGGAGGCAATCATTATAGCTTGTGGGGGAGGGGACAGTATGATGCAAGTGCTTACTCTTTTAGAAAATATAGTTTAAGCACATTTTCTGCACATATACATTACAAAATAAGTGTTTTATAAGGCCGTGAAATTTAAACAAAATAATATTATTTGACAAACATGATGTGCATTTTGTATTATATCAAATCAATACACAATTATGGCAGGTACTTTTTAAACAAATACAAACCAAATTTAGTAATAAAAATTTTGTCTAATATAGCCCAATTGGGGCCCAAACAAGACCCGCAAATAAACAATAATGGGCAGCCTATAGCTGGAGCCCACAACCTAAACCAAACTGGGGCCCATAATAACCCCATCAAAGTGCCCACTCTGAGCCCATGCCCATATGACACCCATATAACCCAGAGAAAACCCATGTGGGGCCCACATGGACATGTTGGCTGGGCAAAGGCAGAGTACCGTAACTCAAGCGTGAGCGTTCCAAAACAAAGCCAAAGAGCCGTAACTGGTGTTACGGTGTTCTGCCTTGGTTTCACATGGGCTTTTGGATGTTACGGTTAAGACAACCCATTATTTTCTCGAAAAAACAACGGATTTGACTCAAGTTACTTATCCACATGATAAAGGAGGTCTTGAATGTGCCAAAAATATAAATAACTCATTTTCGACCAAAACGATGTTACGGTCTTTTGCCTTTGCACGGCAGAGTTGTACTTGTATCATTCAGCTGTACATGGTATGCATAGTTTTCCCTTGTACGCCTCTCAGTGTTATCTTCATCAAAAATATCCTGCGAAGTTGGTTTGTCAATTAAACAAAACTGACAAAATCTGTTTGCAGAGAAACTTTCCACGTAGCCACAGAGGGAGTGACAGGCAAGATTGTCTGTCATCAACAGACACACCGTCCCATAAAGTAATTGGCATTCATCACCTATTTTGACCTCTATACCATTATGCTCAATTTCTTTGATATCTGTTAACACTGGTTCCAGAATTTTGTCAAAACCATAAATGTCTTTATCAATAGAATTAAATATAAGACATAAATGGATATAGGAAAGTACAGAGGTATTCTCTGATGGCACATTTCGTAAAGCAAAGTAAACTGCCCCCATTTTATGTATCTTTGTTTTCGATCAAAGAGGATTTGTTGTTTACAAATCATCGAAGTATAATTGAATTTGTAATGCATTGGGATGATTTTGGTACAGAGGATGTCCAGCATATTGCGCACCATCACAATAATCTTGCATTTTACCCTGTCCACCAGAAGACTGTTTATACAGTTTTTGCATTTTGTCACAGCTAAATAGAAATTTAATTGTGTTAATTACTGAGATGTACTGACAAGTGACCGGCACTAACACTTGGCCTTTTTTCCCATTTTTTCTAACACAATCTAATCTGTGACCAAGAAACACTTCTGTTGGATTCTCAAAGAAAAAATTGTCAGAAAAGTATTTAATTTGTTTAAATCAGGGGTGTCCAAACTCGGTCCTGGAGGGCCACTGTCCTGCAGAGTTTAGCTCCAACCCCAATTAAACACACCTGAAACAGCTAATCAAGGTCTTGATTAGCTGTTGAAGGTCATTAGGCATGCTAAAAACTTACAAGCAGGTGTGTTGAGGCAAGTTGGAACTAAACTCTGCAGGACAGTGGCCCTCCAGGACCGAGGTTGGACACCCCTGGTTTAAATGGTGTATCTACACTCACCTAAAGGATTATTAGGAACATCATACTAATACTGTGTTTGACCCCCTTTCGCCTTCAGAACTACCTTAATTGTACGTGGCATTGATTCAACAAGGTGCTGAAAGCATTCTTTAGAAATGTTGGCCCATATTGATAGGATAGCGTCTTGCGGTTGATGGAGATTTGTGGGATGCACATCCAGGGCACGAAGCTCCCGTTCCACCACATCCCAACGGTGCTCTATTGGGTTGAGATCTGGTGACTCTGGGGGCCATTTTAGTACAGTGAACTCATTGTCATGTTCAAAAAAACCAATTTGAAATGATTCGAGCTTTGTGACATGGTGCATTATCCTGCTGGAAGTAGCCATCAGAGGATGGGTACATGGTGGCCATAAAGGGATGGACATGGTCAGAAACAATGCCCAGGTAGGCCGTGGCATTTAAACGATGCCCAATTGGCACTAAGGGGCCTAAAGTGTGCCAAGAAAACATCCCCCACACCATTACACCACCACCACCACAGTGGTAACAAGGCATGATGGATCCATGTTCCATTCTGTTTACGCCAAATTCTGACTCTACCATCTGAATGTCTCAACAGAAATCGAGACTCATCAGACCAGGCAACATTTTTCCAGTCTTCAACTGTCCAATTTTGGTGAGCTCTTGCACATTGTAGCCTTTTTCCTATTTGTAGTAGAGATGAGTGGTACCCGGTGGGGTCTTCTGCTGTTGTAGCTGTGACGACCTCTGCTGTTGGTCTTGAGCATTGCAGTTTGGCATATGAGCCCACTAATTGCCTCAATCGGCAGTCAACTGGAAACACCTGTGACCGTGCCTTAGACGCTTCTTAAGAGATCACCAGCTGAGCCAAAGAGAGAGGGAACTTTGGTGTTGGACTTTTGCTTTTGCCTTGTGCTTGCGTTGTATTTTGTTACTTTTTGCACTTACGTTTCAACTTCAACATTACATTACACTTTCAACCATTCATCTTGCTTTACACACTGATCTTACTGATGAATACAGAAACACTCTTATTTTCTTTAATTGTTTTCATTTTATTATTTAATTTTGTCTTATTTTTGTAGTTAAATAAACATTACTTTTGAGCTTACAATTTGGTTTACGTGTGTCCCTTGTTTTTGTTGCTTCCCTTGAGCCAAGGGTCGTAACAAATTGGGGGCTCGTCCTTGCTTAGGTTATTTGATTGCGTTTAATTTTTGGACAATTAGTTTGATAATTCATTATTTTTTGGACATACGAAAATGTTTTGTGCCAAAGTCAATTTGTTCACCGTGTGAAATCACCAGTTGGTAAGTAAATGTGCAATATTGAGTTTTGAACGTGAGTTTTCTCTGGTAGGTATAGCGGCATGTTTCTTTTGAGACGTGTCGGATTTGTTATTTTTGTGTAGTGTTGCGGTGAAAGTGGGTAGTAGTAATTATCTCGGGAGCACATCCGTGGTGTTGAAGGCGTCGCTGGTTTGACCAGTTGCGTTTTTCACCCAGCGGGCTACAGTGCATAAATACCCCCCACCGGTAATCGCATGAAGACTAGGGTTGAGTTAGGTAGAGAAGTACTGGAACGGTAGGTAGAGGGAAAACTCTCGTTATTTGATTGCACTGTGTTGATTAAACTTGTTCTGGTGATTTTAGCATGGCTGATATTGATGAGTTTGTTAGTTCACCTTCTCATGAATTTTTGAATAGGTGTACTAAAGAGCAATTATTAAGCATTGCTGAACGTTTTGAAATTGTGATTAAAGATAAAAGGCTCAAAGAAAATGTTAAAGTAGCTTTGAAAATTGAGTTGATTGAAAAAGGTTTCTTAGACACTGAGATGGAGTATGTACCAGTTGCATCTGAATTAAAAAGTAATTTGTCTTTTGAACAGCAAAAAGAGCTGCTACTTTTACAGATGGATCACGAGAAGTTGAAACAGCGTTCTGAACAAGGTAAAATGGAATTAGAGAAGGCAAAATTGGATTTGGAGTTTCTCAAGCTCAACCTGATGAAAGAAGGTAAGCTTTCTAGTTCTGGTCAAGAACAGAGTGTGTTTTCAATTAATTCAAACTTAAAACTTATTCCCAAATTCAACGAAGAAGATCCTGATATTTTCTTTACTCTATTTGAACGCATGGCAGAATTAAGAAATTGGTCAGATGATAATCGTGTTGCACTGCTACAGTGTGTGTTAACTGGGAAAGCACAAGTAGTTTTTTCTTCATTGTCGGTTGACGATTGTAAAGATTATGATAAAGTTAAATCTCTAATCTTAAAAGCCTATGAATGTGTACCCAAAGCATACAGACAGCGTTTTCGACTGCAGAAAAAAGACCAGTTACAAACAAACTTAGAATTTGTGCGTGATCTGAGAAAACACTTTAATCATTGGTGTTCAGCATTAGACATTGAAACATTGGAGGATTTAATTCATTTGATGGTGTTGGAACAATTTAAAAATTCAGTCCCGAGCCGTATAGCTATGTATATTAGTAAGCATAATGTTAAAACGCCAGAGGAAGCGGCTATGTTGGCCGATGATTTTGTATTGACGCATAAAACCACTTTTGTTGATTGGCATGCTCGTGATGTTCAGTATGTAAAGTCTCCGTCTAACTCTAACCGTGTTTTCACAGAAAATTTTGACCCAAGCAAGATTTGCAATTACTGTCACGAGAAAGGACATTGGAAAGCAGATTGTCCTGTCCTTAAAAAGAAATCCAAACATAATGCACAAAGTTCACATGCTAAGCCTTCTGCTCTTGCGGCACCAGTCCTGTTTTCAGGGAGTGAAATTGTTGAAAAAATAAAACTTGATGTTGATTTCTCGTCTTACTCGCCTTTTATTACAGAGGGGCGTGTGTCCCTGGTTGGAGAGAAAGAGGAAATCCCTGTTAAAATCTTGCGGGATACTGGCGCAATGGATTCATTTATCTTGGAGTCAGTATTGCCTTTTTCCTCGCAGTCTCATACTGGTGAGAGCGTGTTAATTCGGGGAATAGGACTGAATACTCTGTCTGTGCCTCTACATAAGGTAAGGCTTCAGTCCGATTTGATTCAAGGTGAGGTTGTAGTGGGAGTACGACCAGCCTTGCCAGTTGAGGGTGTCCATATTATTTTAGGAAATGGACTGGTAGGTGAACGTGTGTGGGATGATACTTCAGTGTTTCCCATAGTGATCACTGATAATAAAATTGAAACTGAGCCGAGTTCTTTGTGTCAGGATTCAGCATGTGTCGTGACTCGTGCAATGAAATGTGCCAATAAGAATGAAGTTTGTGATCAAAAAGAGATTAAATCTGATCAAGTCTGCACAAAGTTGTTTATGCCTGATTTGTCTGCCTTGTCTTTTCCTGTCTCTGCAGAGGAATTAGGAAAAGAACAGCGGACTGACTCCTCTTTGGATGAACTCTTCCAGAGTGCTGTTCTTCCAGGAGAAGAGTGTAACATTTCCCGTGGATATTTCACTCACAATGGAGTATTGTTGAGAAAATGGAGTCCTCACAAAATTTTGTTGGGGATCCTGTTTTCCAGGTTGTTGTTCCTACTAAATTTCAACAAATGATGATCGAAATTGCGCATGATCAATCAGGTCACCAGGGGGTGCGTAAGACTTATAATCGCCTGTTGCGATATTTTTTTTGGCCACGTTTAAAACGAGACATCTCTGCTTATATTAAGAGATGCAAAACATGCCAATTAACGAGTAAACCGAACCAGGTGTTGAAACCTGCTCCGCTGAAACCAATTCAGGCTACTGGTGAACCTTTCGAGCATCTTATTGTCGATTGTCTAGGGCCACTTCCCCGTTCGAAGTCTGGTTGCAGTTATTTATTCACTGTGATGTGTTTGAACACACGTTTTCCTGCGGCATATCCACTGCGTACCATTACATTTCGTTCTATTGTAAAAGCGTTAACCCAGTTTATATCTGTTTTTGGGATTCCAAAAATCATCCAAAGTGATCAAGGTTCGAATCTCACTTCGCATCTTTTCCAGCAGGTATTAAAACAGCTGCATATAAAGCATAATCAATCTACGGCGTATCACGCACAAAGTCAGGGTGCATTGGAGAGATTCCACCAGACGTTAAAGACACTTCTCCATGCGTACTGTGTGCAGCTGGATAGAGATAGGGAAGAGGGTTTGCCATGGATGATGTTAGCTGCACGTGAAGTAGTGCAGGAAAGTACGGGTTTCAGCCCTATCGACTTGGTCTTTGGCCATAATGTTCGTGGACTGTTGTCTGTATTTCAGCAGGTTGGTAAAGCACCAGAGCCTCCTAAAAACTTGGTGTCATATGTTTTAGGGTTTAAAAACCGACTCATCCAGGCTAGAGAACTAGCTAAATTAAATCTGGGAAAACGTCAGGAAAACATGAAGCAATTGTATGACCGTACGGTTGAACATCGAGTGTTTGTACCAGGCGATCAAGTTCTTGTCTTACGGCCTATGGTATCTTCTCCTTTTGAAGCCAAATTTGATGGCCCATTTGTTGTACAACGAAAATTGACTGATGAAAATTATGACGTCTCAATGCCATCACGGAAAAAGTCAGTTAAACGGTGCCATGTAAATCTATTAAAACCCTATTATGAAAAGGAAACCAAACCTGTAGAAAATGTGACCTTTTTGCACCCAGCACTTCCGGCCGTTTCTATCGGTGGGGGTAATGTTGTGAGTTTGGTGGGTGAGGAAGAGGAGACTCTTTCGCCCGATGATTGTGTTTTTCGCGGCCGTTTGAATAATTCTGAGTCCTTGCACAACTTGGAATTTACTCTCCATCATTTATCTCCTGTAAGATGCCAGGAGTTATGTGACATATTGCGTAGTTTTCCCGAATTATTTGATGATGTGCCATCGCGTACTGATTGGGTTGAACATGATATTGATGTTGGGGACGCAAAGCCTATTAAACAGCGTTTTTATCGTGTTGCACCTGAGAAACGGGAATTGATGGAGAGGGAAATTAATTATATGCAGGAACACGATATTGCAGTGCCTTCTTTTTCTGATTGGGCTTCCCCGTGTATTTTAGTTGGAAAGTCAGATGGTACTGTAAGATTTTGTACGGATTTCCGTAAAGTTAACGCCTTAACAAAACCAGACTGTTTTCCTTTGCCCCGTGTCGAGGATTGTGTGGACCAGGTTGGTTCAGCCAAGTTCGTCAGCAAGTTTGACTTGCTGAAGGGCTATTGGCAAGTGCCTTTAACCAAGAGAGCACAAGAAATTTCATCTTTAGTCACCCCGTCAGGATTACACTCTTACCGGGTCATGAGTTTTGGCCTGCGAAATGCTCCGGCGACTTTTCAACGCCTCATGAACCGTGTAATTTGTGGTCTTGAGGGTTGTGCCGTCTATTTGGACGATTTAGTCGTTTTTAGTGACAGCTGGGAATCCCATTTAAAACGGGTGCGTTCGGTGTTGAGACGTTTGTCTGATGCTCGACTTACCGTGAATTTGGCCAAATGCGAGTTTGCGAAGGCGACCGTGACGTATCTCGGGAAGGTGGTGGGGAATGGAGAAGTGCGTCCGATACAGGCTAAAGTTCAAGCCATCGAGAATTTTCCTTCCCCAACGACAAAGAAAGAGCTCATGAGGTTTTTAGGGTTGGTAGGATATTATCGATCTTTTTGTCGCAATTTCTCTACTGTGGTAGCACCACTGACAGACTTGTTAAAGGGTAAGACAAAGTTTTTATGGTCTTACAGTTGCGAATTGGCTTTTGAGAATGTAAAATCCTTGCTGTGTTCAGCGCCCGTGCTTACGGCTCCGTGCTTTGACAAACCTTTCACGTTGCACGTTGATGCCAGTAATGTTGGAGCTGGAGCTGTCCTTCAGCAATCTGATGTGGACAGAGTAGACCATCCAGTTAGTTTCTTTTCGAGAAAGTTTAACGCATACCAACGTAACTATTCTGTGGTCGAAAAGGAAGCGTTAGCCCTGATTTGGGCCTTGCAACATTTTGCTGTTTACCTCAATTCCTGCGCACCTATTGTGATATATACGGATCATAATCCATTAACCTTTCTCAATTCTTTGCAGTGTCCTAATCAGAGGTTGGTTCGGTGGTCCTTGTTTTTGCAATCCTTCTGTCTGGATATTCGACACATACGAGGATCGGAAAATGTGGTAGCTGATGCGCTGTCACGCTCCTGATGCGTTTTAATTTATTGGATTCAAATTTATTATTCCCTTTGGCGGTTTTGGGAGCTGTCTTTGGTCCTGAACTTGGGTGTATACTATGCCTGTTTATTGAGATTTGTTTGTTTCGTTACAGGGATCTTTGTGGGAGTACCTGTCTTATGGGGAGGGGTGTGACGACCTCTGCTGTTGGTCTTGAGCATTGCAGTTTGGCATATGCCTCAATCGGCAGTCAACTGGAAACACCTGTGACCGTGCCTTAGACGCTTCTTAAGAGATCACCAGCTGAGCCAAAGAGAGAGGGAACTTTGGTGTTGGACTTTTGCTTTTGCCTTGTGCTTGCGTTGTATTTTGTTACTTTTTGCACTTACGTTTCAACTTCAACATTACATTACACTTTCAACCATTCATCTTGCTTTACACACTGATCTTACTGATGAATACAGAAACACTCTTATTTTCTTTAATTGTTTTCATTTTATTATTTAATTTTGTCTTATTTTTGTAGTTAAATAAACATTACTTTTGAGCTTACAATTTGGTTTACGTGTGTCCCTTGTTTTTGTTGCTTCCCTTGAGCCAAGGGTCGTAACATAGCCCATCCGCCTCAAGGTTGTGCGTGTTGTGGCTTCACAAATGCTTTGCTGCATACCTCGGTTGTAACGAGTGGTTATTTCAGTCAAAGTTGCTCTTCTATCAGCTTGAATCAGTCGGCCCATTCTCCTCTGACCTCTAGCATCAACAAGGCATTTTCGCCCGCAGGACTGCCGCATACTGGATGTTTTTCCCTTTTCACACCATTCTTTGTAAACCCTAGAAATGTTTGTGCGGGAAAATCCCAGTAACTGAGCAGATTGTGAAATACTCAGACCGGCCCGTCTGGCACCAACAACCATGCCACGCTCAAAATTGCTTAAATCACCTTTCTTTCCCATTCTGACATTCAGTTTGGAGTTCAGGAGATTGTCTTGACCAGGACCACACCCCTAAATGCATTGAAGCAACTGCCATATGATTGGTTGATTAGATAAGTGCATTAATGAGAAATTGAACAGGTGTTCCTAATAATCCTTTAGGTGAGTGTATGTCACTAAACATATTCCTAGTACTGTCAAAATCTTTCATAAATGTTTGAACTTCAGTGCTGTCAAGAGGTACAGCCAAGTTCTTCAGTAAAGTATTAGTCTTTTCTTGTAAATTACCTAAGGAACGATCTAGGATTTCCTTTGTGCAGGTTATACGTTTTTGGACAACAGTATAAGTTACATTAGCAGAAGCATACATGCGGGCAGCAAAAGTAGCAGCATAGTCCGTTAGATTTAAACTGCTCTGATGAACTTCCTATGTTTCAGACATTTCAGCATTCTCTCCTAGATTATTTGTTCTGCTTTCATCAATTTGACAGAATACATCGGTTATTTCAGTGTGTCCTGACTCTACGGTAGGGCTTGAATTAGAGTGAGCTCTGCTAAGATGTTTAGAAAATGAATTAAAACTATGAGTAACACTTTAGAATACGGTTCCTTCGTTACTGAATAACTACACAGGAACAAAGTGGTAACACAATATTAACAATCTAGTAACTACTATTAACTAACAAGAAATTCTGATTAACGAATTAGTAAGTAATAGCACACAGATGAAAGTGGTAGTTCACTATTAACTAATCAATAACTACTATTTTTTTTAATGCTTCCCAGAGAACTACTGAAACAGTTTCATAATTCATGCAAAACTAATCAATAACTAATGCAGGACAAATGACTAGCACTACATTAACATTTTTACTGCTACTGTAAACGAATACACAAGGTTTATCAATATGTAATAGTATAGCAGACTTATGATTTGGAAAATAATTAGCCCATGCTCTCTCCTAGAAAACTATTTATCAACTGAATAATTTTAAAGAAATGGATTTTTAAATGCAGTTGTCAGGACCTTACTTGTCCTGTGACCAATTTTCCGGCATTCCTCTGGACTGGCATTGAATCACTAGAGTCACGGTGACGACTGGAACATATTGAGTTATCAGCCATCTAAATACCATATACAGTGATTATATTATATAACCTACCTCACAATTTTTTTTTTTTTTTATGTATGTCTCCTAGCTCATATATGTGTGTGCAAATATCTTGTGAAGGATTAGAAGATTCTAAACTTTAGGATTGGCTTTTCATTAGTAACTACTGTAAAGCCCAATTTATACTTCTGCGTCGAACTCACACCGTAGCTACGTCGTAGGCTGTGGCGTACCCTTCGGCATACCCAGACGTGCACCTCTCCAAAAATGTAACAACGCGTCAATTCTACGCGGACGCAAGCGCTGTGATTAGTCCGCTAGAACCACTCCCTCGGGTTTCACATGCTCCCTCTTGCATGTGTAATTGCACGTCAACACGGACAACGACGCAGAAGTATAAATGAAAACCAACACGTAATATATAGCGTAGAGGCTCCAGCGTAGGTCCGACGCAGAAGTATAAATCAGCCTTAAGAATCATGGTAACTAACTAGTAATGACTCAAGTGTTACTGCATCTACTTCTATGGGAATTACTATTTAAAACTTCACCAAATACCTCAAAAGTTTAAAATAATTAGTAATTCCTTTAGAAGTATGTAGTAACACTTGAGTCATTACTAGTTAGTTACCATGATTCTTACAGTAGTTCTCTGGGAATCATAAAAAAAAAAAAAAGTAGTCATTGATTAGTTAATAGTGAACTACCACTTTCATCTGTGTGCCATTACTTACTAATTCGTTAATCAGAATTTCTTGTTAGTTAATAGTAGTTACTAGATTGTTAATATTGTGTTACTCATTTGTTCCTGTGTAGTTATTCATTAACGAAGGAACCGTATTCTAAAGTGTTACCAAACTATGATATGTTCTGGGACAACCATTTTGACTACAGATTAATGTTAGGTTTTGGCTATCAGAGAGTGCATGTACTTCCCTTAAATGCCAAATCAACTGTTTTGTTTGGACAAAAATATTTTGCAAGCACTTTAGACATGTATACATGGTCTGTTTCAATTAGGCACGAAACTGCAATTTGGCAATCGATTCCATAACCTTTGATCGTTTGCAAGTGGACTGGGACAAAGGCAGGTTATATACATACTCAAAAAATGAGAAAACTGAAGACAGTTGGCATGGATATTGAAGATTACACAGCCAGTAGAATTTGAAAAGTTTGTCTACAGCACAAGTGAGGTTTTCAACATCAAGTTGAACAGGAAAAGAATCATTCTTTGCCTCAATTACATACTGGGCTTCATGTCCTGGAGAGCCGATGGAAACCAGCTGCGGCTGTGTTGACTTTAGAGACCTGTTCATGCCTTCTCGAAGCAAAGAGGTCACAATGGTACCAGCCTATAGAAATGAAACAATGAAAAGCATCAGAAAATGTTGCATGTGACATTGCAACTTGAAATAGCGCAATGATGTTGAAATAGCGTAATGACGTATGACGCACGAACGCATCCTGTTGAATAAAGTGTCATCTAAATGAGTCATTACGCTATTTCAACGTCATTGCACATGTGCAGTCCTTTCAGTTTCGGTTTTCAATCCGATCAAGTGTTTACATGTTCTCTCAGATTACAAAAGGAATAAACTACCCCTTTCAATCCAATCGAAATTCCAATCGGATCGAGCTCAATCAGATCGATTAATGTGTTTATATGAAGGTTTTTTAGTCCGATTGAGCAGTCAATTCGATCATAAGGGTCCATGTAAACACAGCTAGTGTTATTTGATTTAATTAATAACTTATGAGTGCAAAGCTGTTAAACAGTTATATACTCACAATCCATGCTTTTCTACAAGGTCAATCACAGCCACTTCAACAAGTAACTTTCTCAAAGAAATTGACAGTGTCTTTGTGTCTTCATGTTCTCTCAAGATTTTAGGGGCCTTTTCCTTGAGCAGTGTCAGCAGACCAGTTGTGGTGACAGTCCGGCTTACTTCTGTTGAATGAAACTACTGGTGAGTCATGGTTTCACTCTTCCTATTTATAATCGTCAAAGTAAACGTCAATTGTAATTTTTGTAATGACTCAACTCTTCCATCTAATGGATCATGTGTGGTACTAGCTGTATAATATATTTGGAATTTGTCAAGCTCCTTCACTTCTGAATTAACATCGATGTCAATAAATTCTTGAAAATCAGTCTCAAATCTCAGTATTCGATCAATAGATACTTGAGAGAGCTCAGTTTTGGCTGAGTTAATCAGTTCTCCAACACTTCCAACTGTGAATAGTTTTCTCCATGTTTCCTTCCCGTCTATGAAGACAGTCGCAAGAACTCTAACAATTTTACACAGAGTAAATTTGATTTGACCCTCGTCTTCCATTACCTAGATAAAAGATATAATAACACCATATTATAATGCTGTAATCATACAAGAGTCATAATTTAATAATGAGAAAATGTTAACGTTAAGTGTATCGCGTTATCAATACATTTTAAACAGTCAGTGACAAGCAAGGTAGCACAAAGTGGCGCGCTTTTTAAACCACACAACACTCATCGCCACAACGTCCTTTTAACCACTGCACAGTTTTTGGTAAAATTACTGTTAGAGACTAGTAAAATGAGTTCAAATTTAAGGTGCCATGTATATTAACCTTTACGTCTTTTTAAAAACAATTATTAGCAGTCATACCCAATAAATAAACAGCTTTGCAAAGCGTGAGAGCTCGCTTGCCTATTGACGCTAGTTAACAAACAAAACATATTCGGCTACGGAACATGAAAATGGTTAAAACAAACAAAGTTTCCTGGACAATTAACACAACTCTTTCTCATGCTAGGTGGATAAATATTTATTATTATTAATTATATTCACTCACCTGAGGCATTTCTGACGGCTGGCTATATGGAGCTAGAATTGTGTCTTTATTACATGCGAGAAAATAAATGATCTGAAAAAAAAAAAAAAAAAAGTTTGAGAGAAAATGTTATCACACTGATAGCAAAAAAGCATTTCATGAGAGAAAAAATAATATTTGAGAGAAAAAGTTTGCATACCAATAGCAAAAAATATTTGAGACTAAAAAAAAAGTTGAGAGAAAGTATTTTCTCATAGAACATAAAATATAAATTTGAAAATTTTAAAATTATTTCTGAGAAAAAAAAATCTCTCTCAAAATACTTTGAAAAAAAAAATCTCAAATATATATTTTTTGCTATCAGTGTGAAAACATTTTCTCAAAAAAAAAAAAAGTGTTTCTCACAAAACGCTTTTCTTTGCTCTCGATGAAATTTTTTGCTCTCGTGTCAGGATTTTGCTTTAGCTTTGAAAATTTTGTCATGGGCGGGGCCACGGTCTTTTTTTCCTATTGGAACGTTCCTATTGGCCAGTCGGGTAAGCATTGCACCATTGTTCAGTTCACCTAGATAGATGCCTCCTCTGCCTTAGTTGAGCACGGACACTCCAATGTTTGGGTAAGATGATGACACACACACAACTCGATGGGTAGCTGGCTGAGCAAGTTCAGCATCACTGAAGATTAAACATTAAAAAAATAGCACTCATGCAAGTTTACCTAGCATGATGGCTAATTAATAATTAGCTTTACTAGCGATTAGCAAGCTAATAATATAATACACATTCATTCATGAATATGAGTGCTATTTTTTATGTTTCATCTTCAGTGATGCTGAACTTGCTCAGCCAGCTAACATCCAGTTGTGTGTGTCATCATCTTACCCAAACATTGGAGTGTCCGTGCTCAACAGGCTTAATGCCGCGCACTTCCGTTCTGGTGCTTCCGTATTCTTCAGCCAGCTTCAGTACTTCCGGTTCACGGTAGCGTACGCTTAACGGCTCTGGCTGTGGCTATGTCGTTTTTTACGCGATCGCTGCAGGACCTGCCGAGTATAACGGCAAACGATGTACATCGGATCATCCAGACCACATCGAAGACACCAACATCAAAAAAGGACAAAGGTTTTAAATTGTATGTGTCCAGCTATATAAACAACTACGAAGGTAAGTTAACAAGCCTCTGTTATGAGTTTACCAAAAACTATACATGCTAGCTCATTGGCTCTTTACTAGCCAAAGATAGCACAGGGAGGAAGCAACGTTAATAATGTTAGCAGAGTGATAGGTTAACATCATGAATATTTTGTGTTTCTGAAATGCAATACCCTAACCTCTTTGTTAATCACAGTTTCAAACAAGGAGTCAGGAGAGGTCAGGGTTAGGTCTGAGTGCTTCAGATCTATGAGGAAAAGCCAGAAGCCTCACTGTCTGAGTGTAAGGGAAAGTCATCCTGCAGGTTCAGTTCAGGTTCAGTTCAGGTTCAGAAGAAACAGGTTCCTTTTTTGTCAAAATGAAGTTTCTGTGAGCCATATCATTGCTGTGAATTAGATCCAGATAAACACCATCATTGCACTATATGAATCATATGGTACCTGAGATATCATGTGAAATATGAATACAGGGTGTGCCAGAAAGAATGTAAAATTAATGGCTCCCACAGAAGCAAGATATTGTTAAGAGTTTTTATAATTTCTTCATTACTTATTCTGCACTGCTATTTTAAAATGAGTATAGTGAGATTAATCATGATATATTACATCTGACATGGTCAACTATAGGCTAAATAAATTGTAACAATCCCTGTATCACTTTGCACATTTTAAAGTTCACTAACAGATTTTTGCTAACAGACGTTCACAAATTTAGTGTGTAAAAGGCTGTCTCTTTAATTGTAGTTGTAGCCGGTACAGTTTTCTAACAAATATTTGTTGTTGTAACAGATTGTGCTAAGGGATTCAAAGCCGGTGGTGTTACTGAGATGCCAGTGTACCTGTGTGGCAGGTACAGCCTTGTGCAGTCATGTGGCAGCTCTACTGTACCAGACGGCGCACTACTCTCAGCTGAGGCTTATATCAGTTCCCCCAGTGTTCCGCTGCACAGAAACTGAACAAAAGTGGCACAAACCAAGGACCATGGTAGCAAGCCTTTTAATGACTCTTTCATTTTATGTATGGATATCTCTTGAATGTTTCTCAAACATGTTTTTATTTCGTTGCAGGGTATTAAACCTGGTCCAGTTAATGACATGGTCATTATATCAGCCAGACCAAAAGAAAGGAGACTTGCAGAAGGAATCTGTCACAGTCATTGTCTACACCATTCTGTCTTCGTCATCTTCACTACACTTCCCAGCATCCTCTTGTCTCCACACCTGAACTCACTCCCTCAATCATCCACCTGTTCATCGTTATCATCATCTGTGTCACCTGTCTTCACCTTGTTATGTTTGATTTGTACTTGTATTTAGTTCCTTCAGTTCAGTCTGTCCGTTGTCGGTTGTTAACGTTAGTTAGAGTGTGTTTCCCTGCCTTTTTGTACCCTTTTGATTTATATTGAGAATAAAACTCTCGTATTGGAACCTTCAGCCTTACTCGTCTTCGTCTGCCTGAACACACGCCTGACAGAACAACCGACCAAGACCAACAAGGACACTGCGAGTCAAGATGGTTATTTTCCTCGTCCCGTTTGATCCCATCTCTCAACTTATCCAGTGTTTTCAAAATGGCTGCCCGATCGAAGATTATGTCACCCGGTTCCTGGAGATTTCAATTGGGGTGGGTCTAACGGATAAAGCCCTGAAGGAGGTATTTTGGGGCGGTCTTGATGACCATCTTTACCAGCAAGCCCCAGCAGCAGCTTTTCCAGGAACCTTCGCCAGTTACCTCGATCATGTGTTGTGGTTGAGTGGGTCAGCCTTCACCGTTGGTGAGGCTGAAGATGACATCACAACTCAACCACACACACCAGCCATCTTCACCACGCCACCCATCATCATCCGTAATTCAGAGCCCGCTGATCCTGTGCCAGAGACCGTCCAGCCAGAGACCGTCCAGCCAGAGACCGTCCAGCCAGAGACCGTCCAGCCAGAGAC
Organism: Gila orcuttii; assembly: GCA_026230005.1. NCBI lineage: Eukaryota > Metazoa > Chordata > Actinopteri > Cypriniformes > Leuciscidae > Gila > Gila orcuttii. The sequence continues at coordinate 31,287,528 of JAPDVR010000002.1, read as the reverse complement.
CGTCCAGCCAGAGACCGTCCAGCCAGAGACCGTCCAGCCTGAGACCGTCCAGCCCAGTGTTAATTTCGTTGACGAAAATAATGACGAAAATTATTCGTCAACGACATTTTTTCACAGACGAAAACGAGACGATAACTAAATAAAACCTAGTTTTGAATGACAAAAACTATGACGAAAATCTATTGACATTTTCGTCAACGAATAAAAACTAGATGAAAATGTTAGATAGTGACGATCTGGGAAGCGATCCAGTCAGAACTGATGTCCTGCGTGTGTGATAGATGCGCACATTTGTACTGTAACGTGCTGATCTACGCAGCGGTCTCAAAACTTTAAAAAATTTAAACGTCTGGGAGAATGAGTAGAGCAGACATAATGACATATAGATCTGAATAAGAGCTAAAAAAAAAAAAAAAAGAGCTCTATTCCGTACGGCACACACCCGACCTGAAGCGTGCAGCCATGCACAATAGACACCTATACAGCGCGCGAGGACTGAATTGAGCTCTCTTTCGTGTCTGAATGGACAAATACACACAGCATTATGTCTAAATGTCCGTTTTGGAGAGTATTCATGTAATCTATGTTGGTTATGTCTTTAACAGTTAAGACATTTTTCCGTTTAACAGTCGTCGTCATTACTGTCCATTCACGCATTCCTTTGCGTCAATAAATGAGGTACGATGAGAGGCCGTTTGAATGACTGTGAATTTTAGATTGTGAGACATTTCAGAGTTTTGAAGGTCTTGAAACACTGTAGAACATGGAGAGAAAAAGCATTTTGCCCGTAAAGGTAATTAACACTTAAACAGTGAGTGTATCGGATGTGTATCAGTGCAATTATCCGCATGTCATTGGACATGATCTGATGTCTTAAAGTGACAGTGGCAATAAACCTAATGTGGTCTGTGTCCTTAATATTCAAGCAACAAAAGAAAAGCATTCACTGTTTGTTAATAGCTTTAATAAGGATTAATTATATTTAATTCATACAAATAAATATGTCTGCTTGAAAGAATAAATAATGATGTATGCAAGTAGTTATAAAGAATGCATATATCATTCATTGACAAGAAGACTGTGTTTTACTTTAGGAAAAGTGGTTTTATTTAATTTTAAGATATTTTTTAAGTCACAATAGTTAAATCTGTATCTGTATTGCATGTTCAAACCTAAAAATCATTCATATTAATAGGTTAATAAATGTTTTCTCCGGGAGTATATGGGTTTGGACATTTTAGAGGAATTCTTAATTAATGCATTACAATTTAACTAAACCCATAATATTTTAGTCGACTAAATCTACTGTAGATTTAGTCTACTAAAATCTTATAGTATTTCGTCGACTAAAACTAGACTAAAACTAAAATAATTTAGATGACTAAAATATGACTAAAACTAAATGGCATTTTAGTCAAAAGACTAAGACTAAAACTAAATCAAAATTTGCTGTCAAAATTAACACTGGTCCAGCCAGAGACCGTCCAGCCAGAGACCGTCCAGCCTGAGAAGGCTGCACTTGAGTCGGCTCTGGAAGACACGGCGCTCATTGTGAGAGACTGTTCCAGAGCCTGTCCCCGACTCTATTCTGGAGTCGGGGTCGAAATCTGTCACGCTCCCCAATAATTTTTTGGGGGGGGGCCAAAGGTCCTCGCCCTGGACACCCGAAGGGTCTTCACCACCATGGCCGCCCGAAGGGTCCTCACCACCATGGCCACCCGAAGGGTCCTCACCACCATGGCCACCCCGAAGGGTCCTCACCACCATGGCCGCCCGAGGGTTCGTCTGTTCCGCCCTGGCCTCGCCCACGTCCTGCTCCGCCATGGCCACGCCCACGTCCTGCTCCGCCTTGGCCACGCCCACGTCCTGCTCCGCCTTGTCCACGCCCACGTCCTGCTCCGCCTTGGCCACGCCCACGTCCTGCTCCGCCCTGGCCACGCCCACGTCCTGCTCCGCCATGGCCGCCTGGTCCATCCTGGAGTCCGTCCTCCTGCACCCGGTCCGCCTTCCCGTCACGGACTCCAGGATGCCCACCCTCCCTACCCTTTTCTAAGGCGTGAGGTCACGCCTACCGGGAGGGGGGAGTAATGTCACAGTCATTGTCTACACCATTCTGTCTTCGTCATCTTCACTACACTTCCCAGCATCCTCTTGTCTCCACACCTGAACTCACTCCCTCAATCATCCACCTGTTCATCGTTATCATCATCTGTGTCACCTGTCTTCACCTTATGTTTGATTTGTACTTGTATTTAGTTCCTTCAGTTCAGTCTGTCCATTGTCGGTTGTTAACGTTAGTTAGAGTGTGTTTCCCTGCCTGTTTGTACTCTTTTGATTTATATTGAGAATAAAACTCTCGTATTGGAACCTTCAGCCTTACTCGTCTTCGTCTGCCTGAACACACGCCTGACAGAATCAGGTATGTTGTTATCTATACTAAACACACACAACAAATCCATTTGCACACATACATTTACGCACCCTCAGAAGTACTTACTTGCTCAACCCTTGTGTGTCAATTAAAAAAAGTTACACATAGGTCCATGGTGGACAAAAATGTCTGTCAAAAAAATAAAATAAAGCTTGAGACTTAAGTGTGGTCTCATTTAAAAGTAGAAAAAAAAAAGTTTAAAAAGTGAAACTAAAAAAAGGTTAGAGGTTTAAGTTTAGGAAATTGATTTATGAACATTATTTTATATAAACACACACACACACACGTTAGCCTAAGCCTACCTGTCTAGAAAGACGTAAGTTACCTTGTAAAGAACCTGATATCCTTGTCCGAGGCAGCAAAACGATGAATGCCGAACCGCTGCCTCAGTGTAAGCCCCTCGATCTGTTGGCGTAACAGGCGATTTTCCTCCCGGAGAGACGCATTTTCCTCCAACACCAAATCGACGACTGCAGCTTCAGGTTTCGACGCGTAGTCCTGTTGCATGGGGACGCCGAATGTTCCGTGGTCCGGTGTATCCTCCCAGTCATCCTCTGGCGGCGGTGGTCTTTCCCTTCTCTCCCAAACCCCCGGTCTTGTAGGTGGAAGGGAGAAGTTGCTCAAATAAAACCGGAACAACACCCTTTTTTAACAGCCGACGACCTGTTTCTGATGCTGGTTTACGGATGTCTTCTGTTCTGAAGTGCCGGCTACACACCCGGGTGTGAGGCGTCACGGTGAATTTGTCCCTGCGAATATTGACGATCCACTTACACCTCAGCGGGAAAAGTAAAAAAACTAAGTACAGAATTGTACTTTCCGGATGCCTGGCACTGTGGCACACAGCAGTGTTCGGCAGTAGTACCAGACACTCTCTGGTATTTAAACTTTGATGACTTCATATCAACTCATAGACTGTAAAAAAAAAAACTAGAAGCAGCTACCAAAACAAGTCGACGCTTAGGTTAACCGGAAGTATTCGTGGTGGCTGACATTTCAGCGGAAGTACGTCACAACAGCCGTTGGCATTTAGCCTACTTAGAGCTTAGATCGGGCCCAAAAAAAATCAAGACCGACCCGTTTTGAGCAGTGAGGGGAGACTATCTTAAATGCTTCTGATTGGCCATTGCATTCAAGAAATCAACACATATGTCTGTGATTGGCTACATCGCTCAATGCTGCAAACATGTTATAAAACGAAACTCTGGCCTGTAAATCATTTGTATTTTGTTTTAGTTGTTCTTGTTGCTTTTCTGCAACAGATGAATAAAAATGTATTCGTTTTTATACTTTTTATTCATAGATATTTCTAGTTTGCGGGAGTCCCACGAATCGTTTTATTCTCCTGGAACCCACACTCTGGGTGCTTCTCAATATCCCTCCTGGTCTCGTCGCTCCTCCGTCCTCCATCCTATGACCCGGAAACCGATCAAGCTCAGCCATCTTGAAGGACATCTCAATTGGCTTTATGTCCAGCTGCACTACTTTCTGAACTTCAGCCAGCTCCTTGTTTCCTGTCTGCCATTATTGGACAAATTGATTAATTCAGGTGTGCCTGACCTCAGTAGTCATGGCAACAATAATCACACACACCTGAATTAATCAAGTTTGCCCAATAATGGCAGACAGGAAACAAGGAGCTGGCTGAAGTTCAGGAAGTAGTGCAGCTGGGCATAAAGCCAATTCTCTAATTGCACCGCGAGGAGGCGAGGATCGAGGAGTGAGTAGGCTTCCTGAGGAGTTATGAGCAAGGATACACAGGTGTATCCTATGCAGAAGTGTTTTATTGACTAAACGTGACGCACGTATCAATTCTCCTCCCCCTTCACATCGATCACAATCGTTTTAATTTATACTTTACCTTTGCAGTTTAAATAAACCACACATCACACATATTTCAACAGGGTATCTTGCTTTATTATTATTTATAATGAATTTCTTAAATAACCAAACTTCAACAACATAAGGGCAGATCATTTGAGCGCTGCTGATGACCAGGGGCGTTTCTAGCTTTTAAAAACATCAGGGGCTGAACCCGAAACATCAGGGGCTGGGGTGGGTAATAAGATAACATGATTCGATAGAGAGAATAATGTATATTGCTGGCCTATACGCAGGGGCAGACTGGTTAAAAAAATCCATGCCTGGCACTGTAACCACACCAGCCCACATTACCACACATTCATGCACATTCAAATGTGAGGTAGTTCGGGGGGTTCGGGGGCATACTCCCCCGAGAAAATTTGTATTTCTTAGACCTACATATGTGCATTTTAAGGTGTTTGAAGGTCAAAAAAATTGGATAACAATAAAATGCAAAAGCATGTCAGTGGGCAGTAGCATCAATTATTGGTCAAGCAGATAACAGATTCTTATATATGAGAATGAGGATAAATGTTGATATGAATGGAAATGCAGAATGTTTCTGGTTATTGTTGACAATACACAATCACATAAAATCTTTCAAGGATTATTTTGCATAGATGTTACATTTCAATCAAACACCAGTGCAATCTTTTTGTGTCCAGAGGCAAATGAGCAATTTGTATATTAGCATTAAAGATTGGTTTCAGCAACTTGTTTCTTTCTTAAGTTAATCAATGTTTTTGGCACTAATTAGTTCAATTAAAGTTCAATTGTTCACTCATAAAGACAGTCACTTTTCGCCACCTACTGGCTTAATGATGCAAGTTGGGCAAACACAGACAAGCGGAGCGATACAAACGGTGAAAAGGACCATACAATTCGAGGACAATACAAATATATATAGGCTACTTATACATTTTATAAATATATATATTTATACTTATGAATTGTGCTTATAGTTTCTGTAAATAGCAAAGAACATCTGTGTTAAATAGGAATACATTGTATAATGTTAATCAAGCTGACTAAATCACATGACTGCGCAGCAGTTAACAATAAAAATACAAAATAATTTAAAACAAAGACAAGCTCATTATACAAAGGAAATAATATTACAGATCTAGACAAAGGTCATTTAGGCTAGGTGTATCTTTCACATTTTTGCTCACAAAATAAAAAAAAATTATGACACAAGTAAGTTTTGATGACTTTGTTTGCAATATTGATAAAATGTTAGAATATTAATAATGAAAAATTAGCCAAAATGTGTAACATGTATGTAGCCTACAAATGAATACCAAAGCCCCGACATAGAGTTTTGACGCAGCTTTAATCTCCCTTGTGGTTATTTTTTGAATACTTAACTGACGACAGAAAGCGACGGTACATGCTCGTAGTTTCTTTTGCGTGATACAGGGCCCGCCGCATTTGCGCATAGGCCTATTATTGAAGAGTGCGCGCCGCGAGCACACGGCTTGACACGAGAGGAAAGTTCGTTTTTCTGAGTTTTACTGACATATAGCCTGACAACACAGAGGACTGTGCGGCGGTGTTGACAGCGTTATTTTTTATTTTATTTTTATTGCTTGTTTGCTGTTGCCCGCAGATCCTGGAGATATTCTAGGATAGGCTGAAATCACTCACGTGGTGCGTCTCTGTGTGAGAGATTTCAACAATCATCAGTCAGAGACAGCAGCAAAGCCAAAGCACAATGAAATAAGGCAACTTATGATTTCGGGGGTTTACATGGGCTATTGTCCGGTTTCATATTGTCAGTCGACTTTTCAAAATACATTCGGGGCTGCACTCAAAACATTCGGGGCTGAAGCCCCGGCAAAATCGGCTGACGCCGCCCCTGCTGATGACGCTGTTAAGTGACACTCGAGTGATCAAGTATTCCAATGTATAAAAAAGCTTTCATTCGATTCCTTCATCCTCATTTTCTTTCCTCGCAGCCTTCCCTCGCATCCTACAGGGGGAGGAGCTAAGACGCGGGGAAAGGAAGCGAGGAAAGGAAACGAGGATGCACAAATAAGAAATGAGAAGCACCCACAGAGTGAGTGCATTACAGCCCGCGCCCACGCTCGCACTCGGCCATCAAATCTAGTCCCGCGCCGCACTCTTTTGCGTTGGGAGTGCACGTATCTAGATCAAAGGCCCGGCCCGGCCCGGCCCGAGGATAGTGACGGGAAATATCGGCCCGACCTCGGGCTCGGGCAGAGAATCTAAGCTCTAAGGCAGGGGAGGCATCTATCTAGGTGAACCGAACGCGAACAATGGTGTAATGATTCAGTTCGACTCCCAAGACAAGACGATGCTCACCCGACTGGCCAATAGGAACGTTTCAATAGGAAAAAAGAACGTGGCCCCGCCCATGACACAATTTTCACAGCAACCTGACACAAGAGCAAAAAAATTGCATCGAGAGCAAAGAAAAGTGTTTTGAGAGAAACACTTTTTTTTTTTTAGAGAAAATGTTTTCACACTGATAGCAAAAAATATATATTTGAGAGAGATAAGTATTTTGAGAGAGATTTTTTTTCTCAGAAATAATTTTATATATAAATTTAAATAAATTTTAAAAAAATAATTTTTTTTTATGTTCTATGAGAAAATACTTTCTCTCAAAACTTTTTTTAGTCTCAGATATTATTTTTGCTATTGGTATGCAAACTTTTTCTCTCAAATATTTTCTCTCATGAAATGCTTTTTTGCTATCAGTGTGATAACTTTTTCTCTCAAACTTTTTTTTTTTTTCTCTCAGATCATTTATTTTCTCGCATGTAATAAAGACACAATTCTAGCTCCATATGGCTAGGCGTCGGTTGGAAAAGAACGCCACTGCGCAGGCGCAGCAAGAACATTCCCGTAGTCCCAACAGTTGTTTTCCCTTAGTGAGTTAAAATGCTTTATTCACATTTGCAACATGACAAATAAATCCAATCATTAAAGTTTACATCGCCCGTTGAGTATTTGAAACAGAATATATACCTTTTATATAAACATGTACTACTAAATGTGTTTAACACAGTAATTGTGTAAACAGATGAGCACAATATTTACACATCATGTGTCTTACAAATCATTTTACACATATTTTGTGTTAATTTTTAAAACATAAATTTTAAGAGTGTATAGTTGAGAATCCTCTCATTACATTCCAATGTACTCGAAGGGTATCATGCACTTCAGGCTCTTACTTTTCACAGAGACTAGAGAAGACTCCTGGGGGCTGTTCCATAAACCAAGATTAGAGTATAAGCCAGGCTTATTTCGGTTAGTCAGGCTTATTTTTGGTAGATTCGGTTTCATAAATCAAACTTAAAAAAGTTCAAACTCAGTTACCCTGGCAACTTATGCTGGGAAACTAGCCTGGTCCAGGGCAGGCTAACTGTCAGGCTAAGCCTCAGTTGTTACACAGATCCTCAACACTGACCGACAAGAACACAGTGATATTACCACTGACAGTCTCTAATACCATTATTGGACTTTATAAATACACAGTATACAGAAAATCAACTTAAATAAGGCTACAATATAGACAATATAGACACATATACAAGGCGTTTTAACTCCAAAAAGCCATTTAACTCCAGCTCACCATTGGCGAGCCAACTGTTCGTCTCCAAAATGTTTGTACGCATGGGTCAGAGTTTGCGTACAGATGCGCAAATTTTATTTTTATAAATCATAACTTATGCGTCGGATGTGGTGTACACCTCTTTCAGGGCCTGTTTTGTGCGTACGCAACTGTTATAAATGAGGCCCCTGTTCTGTACCCAGTCACCATATCTGCACTACATTCCCCATAATCCTTCATGGCACTCACCTGAACGTAATTACTAATCACACACCTGTTCTGCATCTCCCTCATCTACAGTTCTGCTACTTATGCACACACCTCTGACCAGTTCAGAGTCTGGTCTCGTTCATAGATATTGTTTGGATTATCTACCTCACTCGTGCGATTTATTAACGTTATACTCCAGGAATTATTCTCCTAGGACTATGTCATTCATCTCTGAGTTTCTCCAGCATCTCATCCATTCGTGTTTCGTGGTGTTCTCACCAAGCGGCAACCTCCCCGTTTCTCTCTTGAAACCAACACGGAAGTGAATTAAACTGCAATTCATCGACTGGCCGCTTGAGGCAGGCTGCAAAAGTGAGTCAAATCTGTATCTCCCCCATGTTAAAATCCCCAACTTTACAGCAGAAAAAAATATGTTTACAGCCTGGAGCAAAAAGTGGTTTTGGTCTATATAGCTAATTTTGCCCTTCATGACAACAGTGAGGGGGGTGAATTCTTTTACAACTCATCCGTTTAAATTATATTAAGCCTTAAAGTTCTGCATAATTAAGGGCGTGGCCACTTGAGTGACTGGTCGATTGAGGCTGCTGTAACTGCTAGCCGACGTTTGTCTATCTGTTAACGTCACCCTCAGCTAATTCCAGCAGCTGCTGTACTTGCCATCTCTGCAGTGTTTGTGCTTTTTTTCGGGATTATTTCATACAATTTAATACACGCATTATACCTTTGCCCACGCCGTTGGATTCCGTCGTTGTCTAGTATGGAGAGAACAACCAGCGCTGTATTTCCAGTTGTTTTCCTCGCATGCACTAATGGATGTCTGACAATTTCTTTGCTTTTTGGAGTAAGTTATACATGCTAACGTTACACTCGTTATGCGGTACCGTTGCTCTCACGGAACAGATATGCTTATTTAACTTTTAAGTGTTAAATAAAAAGTACCGTGAGATGAAATCCTGCAGGTGTCAGTGCTTTCTCTCCGTCCATGCAATAGATGCACACCCTTGAATGAGTGTGGATTTCTAGTGCATTTACTTGAACTTCTGAGGTAATATTTTTGGTTTAACCCATTTGAGAAATTGAGAGGTGGCCAAATCAGATTTTAAAATCGACTGAACTGAATAAAGCTCTTTACGAACTTGACGTGCGACGCCGCGCTGACTGACATGTATGCGCATGAATCACTGTCACACGCACAAGCTCAGAGCAATATTGTAAGTTACTGCATGATAATACATTTTTAACTAGCAGAATAATAATGCATCACGATACACATAGTCTCACTTTTAGTTACTACTTTTAATTCTTATAGTATTTCGAAGGGCAAAAACATGAACTTTAACTATTGGCTTTACTTCTACATTCAGCTGTCACTTTAGCGCGAGGCCAGTAGCATAGCATTAGCACCTCAGCTCCACCCACGTCCCGCCTCTTTGCCCATTTTCTTTTATCCGGGAGTGACGACAGATGACGCGCTGCCAAGATGGCGATGGTTGGCCCCGCCCACTTTAGGCTTTAAAAACGCTCTTCAGAAACCTACGGGTGACGTCACGGACACTACGTCCATATTTTTTTTTACAGTCTATGGTTCTCACCTACCATCCCATCCAGCAAGGTGTGTGCATTTCCCTGTTCCCGAGTCTGTTCCTTAACACTGTCAAAAGTTTGGACAATTATTAAAAAAAATGTTTTTGAAATGTATTTTATGCTCACCAAGGCTGCATTTATTTTCTTTTTTTAAATGCAGTAAAAACAGTAATATTTTAAATTAGTATTACAATTTAAAATAGTTTTTTTTATCAATGCATTAAATGCAATTTATTACTGTGACAAAGCTGAATTTTAAGCATCATTACTCCAGTCTTTAGAACAGACATACACAAATAAATTCCTTTCTGATTCTATAGCACGAAGAGAATATCTCCCTTGCATACCTTTCTATAAAACAGAAGGCAATCAACATCTTAACTATTTGCATAATGCAAATGTACTCATTATTTTGAGTAGCGGATTTGTATCGCTACTTCAGCAGTTGTTTTTAGACCTGTGAGAGGTATTGACAATCACACTCTCTGTGGAGGTGAGGTGTAATTCTAGTTCAGCAGATACAATCAATATGAAGAACCAAAGTCAGGAGAGAACATTGCCAACGCCAGCCTATGAGTCCTTTGTGAAGGGGATGTCCATGTGTGAGTGTGTATACAAACGCTGTGAAAATGTCATTGTGAACACAGTCTCTAAAGTGGAGTGTGTTAAACTTGGGCAAGACAGGTTAGGCAGTTCATAAAACCTTTTCCAAGTCTTAAAATTAGTACAGATTTTCAACGTCTGTGTCTTATCACTGCTACAAATTTGACCTGATCTGGGGGCTGTTCCATAAATGAAGCTTAGAAAAGCGGGGATTAAACTCCAAAACCGGACTTGAATGAGCCTAACAAATAAGTTGGGGCTAAAGTGGTTCCATAAAAGGTAATTGAAGTTCACGCAATCTCACTAATTTGATCCAGGTTTATCTAGTCTAGATAATTGCGTGTGCACGCGTTTCTGAAGCAGCCCTAGAGGTCGATCGTGGATCAAATCGATCCACCATCAAACAGCGTATATTTTGTGCTGTTTTATGCGTTTGTGACATGTTTTTTCCCCCCTCAGTGCAAAAATTACATTTTACAGTTATATTCTCCATCTGTAAATGTTAGAAAGTCATGCAAATGTATCCATTTTGCTGCTAATCTTCATATTGAACGAGCGCTGCTGCGCGCATGCGCGCCAAATAGGAGCGCAATAATTCTGACTTAATGTACATTTTGCTTTGAAAATTAATATGCGATATTTTATAACACTAGAAATATCTTCAAATTTTAATAATTTCTCTTTAGGATGTTGGATAAGTTGCAGTGAACTTCTAGCTCATTACACTCATATATTTTATACTTCTAATAAAAAAAAGAAATTGAACAGAAGTAGCCTAATTCAGGGAAGATTTTTTTTTTAAGAAACTAAATATATAAAGATACAAAATATAGTTTTGGGTATAGGACCTATGCTACTTTATAAAGATGATATATACTTATTTAGAATGCTGAGAATTACAGCTTTTAATGCAATAATTTTTTTGAGAAAGCAAGAATCCCCAGTTTTAAATGAGTGGTTAGATTTAGTTTCTAAAGTACATTATGGAGAGGATAACATTAAATTAAGAACAAATGTATACATTTTGAAAAGATATGTGCAACTCTAAAATCAAAGAATATTCCATAAAATAAAGGAATATATATTGGCCTACATTAACTACATTTTTATGTAACCTTCCCTTTTATTTCTAGTTATTTGTTATTTTATTTATTTACTTATTTAATATTGAATATTTGATATTTAAATAATATTACTTGAATAACTATTAGGAATTATGTGTCATTCATTATAAGAGTTTGATATATGTGAATGTTATATTTTTATTCATATTTATTTATTGTTTTATTTATATGTATGTGTTGGTATTATTACAAAAGAAAAAAAAGTAGAAGGAAAAATAAGGAATATTTATTGGGGAAAAATATGATGTCTTTAAACACTTAAATTACATGAAATCATAACTGAGAAGTTACAGCATTTTTTATATTCTTATAAATATAAATATTTGTGGTGGATGCAATGCTTTTTAACACTTTTCCTGTGGCATGCTGTGTTTTAATGTTTTAACTACAGAGAGGATTGCTTACCACCATAATAGCAGATTGTCTGAGAAAATATTTTCGCGCAAATAATGCACAATAAGGCCTATCTGTTTCCATTAAAAATATAAATCAATTAAAAATATTTGGCCAGTGGAAAAAATGTATTTTATACTATGTTTATTTTATTTGTTAACGCGGTGGAGACGCATGTGCGCACAGTCTTCCGCTGACTGGGATTTATGAAGGGAATTTAGGTTCTGGCGTACACACGGTTTTATAAGTCTTATTTTTTGTGAAAAAAAAAATGTTTGGTGTATGCCATTTTTGGCTTTTGGGCACACACACATGTAGTAAGGAACCTACGCACAGTTTTATAAATGAGACCCCTGGTGACCGTGAGAGACAGATATATACCCACACACAAAACTTTTTTATGAATATGGTATATAGTTGTAGCAAGGTCAGCTCAGGAGGTGCAATCTGTGTAAATTCACCAGGTTGGTAAATTCATCAAACCAACCCAAATAATTTGTGCTTAATCTGTTTGCTGTAGACCACAGTCTTTAATTAATCCCTCTCCAAGAACATCCACACCTTCATACATGATTTGACATGATTTGATTTCGCTCCTCAAACATTACACTGAACCGGTCAAACTGACCTGGCAGTTTAAATTAATGGATTTACTCAACTTTTTCACACAGAGGCAGGATGCATTTTGCGAGTTCTAAATGAGAGAAGGCTGAGAAAAACTGACTGATCTGAGATCAGTATAATAGGGGCACAGCCTCTGGTGCTCTAGAAACAGCATGGCAGAGTCAAGTTTCTATAGGCAACTTGAGAATGTGACAGTTTCAGCTGGCTGTAGGAGTAGCAGCTTATAAATAGCATGTATGTATTGGTGTCAAAACAATACTACATCATGTAGAATGCTTCTTACAGTAATTTATTTTATTACAGTCGGGTTATGTATTGATTGATAATTATTAAGAGAAACATCTTAAACAAAGACAAAAACTCTGCTTTGTTATTTTACAAATGACTACTGAATTCTAATATAGACTATGGATTCTGAAGCCATTTCTTTAACAAAATTATTTGACATACTATAATAATAATAGTTAAAATAGTCACTTGCTAAAGAAAATGGACGTGTGCCATCTAATGCATGTTCTAAAGGAGGCATACTGGCAACTTTTTTATTGCAAACTAACATTGTTATACATATAACATAAAATAACTGAGTGACAGCAGTATGACATCAGAAGTGGTTTATGTTGTAATACACTGGAGACAGCCCATGTTATTTCCAGCTTTAGATACATTCATTTAGCTGCCATGACTTGTCCATAGCATACTCCTTCTGTGAAAGTTTTCAGGTTTCAGGCTATTTCCAATAAATTGCAACATAAATATCTGTATCTGTTTTGCAAAGGTACTTGCTCTGTGTATATCTGTATTCTTTTGAGTGGCCATACACTGTAGCGCCCCTGGAACAGACAAAAGTTAATTGCTACTCTTGACATCATTATTTTGTTGTCAATGGACTGCAGAGAGGAATATGGACAGATGGTCAAGTGGAGCACAGTCCCTGTTAAGTGTTTCAGCATGGCCAACATGAACAAAAAGTACATTTGCTAATTAATTTTAGGCAAGATGCCCAGAGATCGTTAGATGATCCATCTATGTATTCTTGTATGATGTTGGATTGATATTAGCACATAACTGGAATATTCTTTCTTAAACAAAACTAGGCCAACAACATGAGTCCAAACTGTTTTATATATTTGAACATTGCAATCTACACACAGCATATTGTGTTGTTTTTATGATTGTTTTTATTACTATAACTATCTTGTAACACACCCTGCAATTTTGTACATGCTTATTTTTGCACATATGACTACTCTATCTACTATTTGATCTACTATTTATTTAATGCCCAGTATGTGTAGCTGACCAGGTTGTATTCTGTATGTGACATAAATAAATCTTGAATCTTGAATATCATATTCCTATTCTTTTTGAAAACCAGCAGTTTCAGCATAAACATGATTATAGGAACTGAAAAATAAAGGAATAAAACGTTTTCACCAATCAGGTTTGAGCCCCCAAATCTCCACTTTCTCATCTTATTCAAAGGGAAAAACATTTTTGTCTGTTTTCCATATTAGATGACATTAATGTTTATTGCTCTGTGACTCACATCTGCTTTAACCTCAGTTTAACTTTTAACCAGTTTTTCACCCATTTTTATCCAGCTCACATATTTAATCACTGCATTCGCATGTCCCTTCATTTTGTCTCTCCTGTTAACTATTTTTCCTACTGTACCAATACAACACTTTAAATTTGATTAACATGAGCCACTACCGGAGATGTAACTCCCATTCAGTGTTTGTCGTAATCTTTGTATTTGACTAATGGATGAGGCTATGTCACTTCTGACCTTTACACGCAAATACCCATTAGCACCAAAGACTGATGTGTCAAGCAGAGAGTGTTATAAAAAGTTTACCTTAAAGGTCAATTATTCATATTTCTCACAAGTGTATAATATGCATGGTATAACAAACAGAACACCAAACTGTGGCAAAGAACAACAGTATATCTCATTCCAGAGGAGTTCATCTAAAAATAGAACTGAGTATAACTGCACAGTCTAGCATGTCTGAGACTGACAGCACAGTTTTTCAACATGATGGAGTGCTGTAGATTTAATCTATGCTGTTTGTTTATCCAAAGACTGATGGCCTTGTAATCATTTAGGGCTATGTCAATATAACACATCATGTCAGTGTATTTGAATGTTTACCAATTAATAAGCAGCCAATAAAAAGAAGCTTGAAGGACGTATAATGGCCCACACTATGGGAATAATCTCCTGCATGCAATGTGCGGTTCCAGAGAACGAAGTGTAAATGATATGCGAGTGCTTATGTTAAAAAAATACTAATTAATCCATGTTTTGCGAATATATATATATATATATATGCCATGTTATCATAAAATGGTCAAATTATCTGACGTAAAAAAAAAGTCCACCAAATAAAGTACCACACTATATATATATATATATATATATGTAAAATATTTTTAAGAAATAATAAAATATTATGTCCAAATAGATAAGTAAGAGAAGAATTAAATTGTTTTAACAAGGATTTTTTTCTTTATTACGACATTTACACACTTTTTTTTTACTTTGTCCTCCAAATATATAAAAATTAATTTTAATTCAGAAATTTTAATTTGTTCATAGAAGAGATGTATTCAAGTCATTTTATGTATGAATTGCATTTATATTACATTTTAGTGACAAATAAATAGAAAAGTAAATATCAAATAAAAAATGTGCTTCTTACCCAGTAGTTTCCTCAGGTGGATGTAGTAATAGAAAAAGAAAATGTCATTGATTTAATAGCCCTGCCCAACAATAAAGGCTTTTTTTTTTAAATAAAAAATCAATGTGAGTGCCTGGATGTGGAGTTTTATCTCTTTTATGCGATAGGATCCACCCACAATTGTTAAGTAATATACAGCACTGTGAAAATGTCTTAGACACGTTAAAACTTTCACCCCAAAACAATGGTTTTAAGCCAGTTATTTATATATTTTGCTGTAGTGTCAGAAATATCAGTTTACATTTCCAAACATTCCTTTTGCCATTAATTGTAATAATTTTGTAATAATCCAGTGAGAGACTGCAGCAACGTCTCCAAGACGCTTTAGGAAACCGACCTGCAAAGCTACTGTACTGTGAAAAGTTTTAGGCACTTGATGCTGTAATGCTGCATGCAAAAAATGCTGTAAAGTGAGGATCCTTTCAAAAATAATGTCATGAATAGATTTTATTTATCAATTAACTTTTATTAACTAAATCAAACCAATATTTGGTGTGACCACCTTTAGCGTTAGCATACACTTGCACATAGTTTTCAGGGAGTTAGGTTTCTTCAAGCATCTCAGACACGTTGCCACAGAAAAAACTGAGACATACTAAATCCAGAAGAACTATTTCTTCATGTAATCACAGACAGACTCGATGATGGTGAGATCAGATCTTCGTGTGGAGCATACCGGCTGTTTTCAGAGTCCTTGTGCATACCAAAATCTCACTGGATTATTACAATTAATGGCAAAAGGAATGTTTGGATATGCAAACTGATATTTCTTACTTACACACTACTGCAAAAGATATATGGGGGTGAAAATACTTGCGTGCATGCCTAAGACTTTTGCACAGAACTGTATGTATTAAAATGAATACAAACAAAACCCTTAGACTGCCATTTCAAAATACAGCCCTCCTGTAGTATAGGGAAAGAGCACAATGCACCCCTTTGGACGTGCATTCTCATTCTGTCCATGAAGAGCACACCTTGTCTGGCTGGGCATTTGATGTGACTGAGACACAATAGACAGAGTTGGAAGTGGGGCTACTTTCTGCTACACCCAATTAGATCTGGAATCCATAGCCTCATTAGCTGCCCCATGCTGGAGGAAACCCCACTCCCCAAACATGCCTCTGCTCCTAACGAGTCTCTCTCACTTTACATTGCGCTTCCAATTACATTGTGAAATGTGGATGGAGTGCAGGTCTGGCGTGTGTAGTCTGCTTCTGTGTGATGACCCTTAATGATGCTGTGTCTGGATTTTAGCAAGAGCAAAAACCAGGCTGAAATAAAACTAGGCATGTCTAAATGCAGAACCTGATTTCACCAAGTGCATCTTTGTGATCCTGGAACAACATTCCAATCATCTAATCAGCCTTTGCAGAAAAGGGGAATCGAACACTAAAGAAATTCTTTATTTATTTTTATAATTAAATTAGGGGAAAATGTTCACTAGTGATTTTCAAAGAAAAGAGATTTTTGCCGAGTTAGGGTCAACATATTTTGTTGATCTTGGAACAACATTCCTGTCCGGAAATGTTATCCTAACCATATCCCTGCCTATAAACTTAACCCTACCCATAAGTTATCCCTAAAATCAGAGGCATCTAACCCTGGTTGTTAGCCTAAACTTGACACACTGTAAACGGTCCTTTAAATCTGAGCTTGATTTTCTAAAAAGCATCCTGTTTGCTTCAGTAGAAGCAAGGAGACTGACCTTTTGTACAAATTAGATTAATATTGCACAAATTTTATTATTTAATTAATGACAGCGACATTTTAGATTTGTTTTCTTTTTAAATGTACATAATGTTTCTTTTCTTTTGTAATCTTAAAACATTTATTTTGCATCCAGATTTTCAATTTGGTCTCAAAATAGACTGAAATCCACTGTATCATATAGCAGACTTATTGCTAAACAGTCAGCTCCTCCTTGGCTCCTTCCTCCCTCGGCTCCACCTGGGACCATCGTCTTTACGGCTCCACGGGGCTCTCTCGTCCCTCTAGCTCTGTCTTAGTCAGATGTCTCTCTGTCTGTGCCACAGACTTCCGGGCCTTCAGCTTCAATCGTCCTCTTCACACCTTCGGCACCGCCGGGCTCCATCTTCCGTCCGCCTCGGTCCTCAGTCCCACCAGCTCTGCCTCAGTCATCTGGCACTCTGGCTCAACCTTGGATGCTTGTCGCTGCAGCTCCAACTTGGTCTCCAGATCCATCAGTGTCACATGGTCTCATCGGCTCTTCAGCTCTGCCTGGGTCTCAGCTCGGTCTGTCACCCCCCTGTTTAAACCTCCAATATGGCTTCTCTCTCCTTCAACTCCACTGTGGACCTTTGTCCTGGCTGTGGTCTGGGTTCCCCGTCTGGCTCCTTCTGCTTTCCTCTCTTCTCTGGCTCCTCCCCCTGTCGTCTCCTCCCTGGTTTCTCATGCATTTCCAGTTTCCTCTAATGTCAGGGTTATGTCTGTGTCTGTTTAGTTTTTATTGTGTGTGCTCCCGGTTTGCCGGTGTTCTTTGGTCATTAGTTTCTGATTTATCCCGCAACTGTTTCTGTTCTGTTTAAATAACTCTCTCTGTGCATGTGTTCTCCTGAGTTTCTCTCTGGATTTATTATTAAATACTGTTTATTTTTCTCTCTGGAGTTATTATTAAATACTGTTTATTTTTCTCTCTGGATTTATTATTAAATACTGTTTATTTCTCTGAATCTCCGGGTTTCATGTGCATAATTGCAGCCAAACGTGACGGCTGCTCTCTTTATACGACAGGAAATTTAACAGTTAATGTGCATAAAAAAAAAAAAAAAAAGACAAGTATGCCTAGTAGTAGTTATAGCTGGAGATATTAAGCCATAATTATTTAATGATGTTGATTCCCAGCCTTACACTTTGGTCAAGGTTTCATAAAGAAAAACTGCCAACTCCCTGTACAAATCACGTAGGAATAAACAATATGACCTACTGCACTTGCAATTAAATATTATAATTCAAATTAGTCAATGTGAGCAGCCGTTGTATTACTGTACTTCAGTCTTCTTATCTACGTGTTTATTTTTTAATTGTTTATTTGCTTTTTATATGAGAAGAACATTTTTATTAAAGTAATACTAAATATAAATAATTTTAATGTCAATGATTCAAATAAGATGATCCCTTGTGAGAGAACCCCTGAAGGCAGCCATACATTTTTATGTACTATATCCTAATAGCCTACTCATTATTCTGAAAATAGTGATATCATAAATACAACATCGTTCGCAAAAAACAAATAAAAAATAAATAAATATAATAATAAAATTAATAATAATATAATATGCATATTTAGTTTTTTTTTTTACTTTTAATATACATTTTGTATTTTTTTTCTCTCTAAAGACAATGAAAAACGCTTTGAAAAACTACATTTCCCATAAACCTTTGCAACAAGAATGGCGAGTTAAAAAGTTGCCCTGAGTTGTTATTACTCGAAAGTGGATCTTATAAAGAGAAAGGGTCAAGATAGAAATACATTTTTTAATCAAAACACATACATTTGACTTTCAAATATATCGAGCAAGATTTGAACTTAGGTTCTTCTGAATTTTGAGGAGGTTTTTTTTTTTTTTTTTTTTTTTTGTTTAACATCGATTGTCCAGCAGTTTTCGTGTATATGTGTCTCCTGAGTCAATGAAGTTTCGTGCGTCCACACGGTAGAGCAAACAAATCGATTAAAACATGTCTTTTAAACCAGTAACACACGCGCTTTTTGATATGGACGGATTATTATTAGGTGGGTGAGAATCTTGTTAAAAAAAAATTTTTTTTTTTTTTTTACTAAATCAGCGCTTGTCTTTTTGTTTGCATTCAACAATATCAGAAAGACAGTAACTTACGTATTCATTGAGTATGTTTCTGATAGTTTAAGCGATTTTTTTTACTATTTGATCAAAATGTCCCTTTTTATGTCAGTAGCACATTTATAATACCCTACTTACACATTTGATTTGACAGGTTACCACTCTGATGAGTATTACTAGGCTATATCTTTTGCTTCAGTTTCTTCATTATAATAAGTCAATAATTGATTGCCTTTTTGTTCCGTTCCATCAATTTGCTCTGCACTATTTCATGTTTTTATCTTGCAGATACAGAGAGGTTGTACTCAGTGTCATTCCAGGAGGTCTGTGACAGGTTCAATAAGCAGTATACCTGGGAAGTGAAGTCCTCTGTGATGGGGAAAAAGGCTTTGGAGGCTGCCAGGATCATAAGAGACAAAATTGAACTCCCCATAACCCCCGAAGAGCTCCTGGAGGAGACTAGAAAAATTCAGGAGCGATTATTCCCCACAGCCTCTCTGTTGCCAGGTAATTTTTATGTAAGATTGGAACTGGAAGTTGATTTTGAAACAAAAGGTGATGCATAAGATGCATAATCTAGTTTAGAGCATATTTTCCTCAGTCACTTAGAATAAAATAAGCTGGTTCAAGGTCGGGTCACACTGCTTGGTTTAATTATTTTGGGCTGTGTTCATACTTGTAGTTCGATTCTCTTGGCTTTTTTGGTCCGGACCTTAATCCTGGTTCACACTGTCCTTTTTAATACAGAACTTAAAGATACAAAACAAAAAACAGCTTTTATGATGTATTGTGTGACGGAACTTACCAAAGATGCCTTTGGTCTGTTTTGCATTCATATATCAGTTGAACCGCACCAGAGTTTGTTGTTTGGTGCGAATCAGGGTTCGGATGGCAGCTTTCACACTTATTCAAATGACAACACTAACAGAGCAACCACAGTTTGTTCTTATCTAACTAATACTTCCAAGTGTGAACACGCCATAAGTGACAATTTTCTGATGTTTTTTCAGGTGTAGCAAAGATTGTCAATCATCTACACAAGCATGGCATTCCTATTGCTGTTGGCACAAGCTCAGCAGGTCTGACCTTTGAGATGAAGACTAGCCGTCATAAAGAGTTCTTCAGCCTCTTCAGTCACATTGTCCTTGGAGATGATCCTGAAGTAAAAAACGGCAAGCCACACCCTGACATTTTTGTGGTGTGTGCCAAGAGATTCTCTCCCCCTGCCAACCCTAAACAGGTAGGGTTGAAGCTACACTGACACTATTCTATTCTATTCTATTTTTGTTTGTTGGCTGTCACCTCTTTTTGACCGTTTATAATCAAGTACAAACCGTAGCGGCTATTGAAAAGTTAATTCCTTAGCAAGAGTGTATTTGTATATGAAGAGCATACCTAAACAGTTTGCTGGCATTCTGAAGTACGATGATATGTGTAATTAAAGGCTCAGGATTCCCAACTATAGAACACATTTTCTGCCAATTTTAAAATGAAAAGGCAAATGTGAAAAAGAAACTGCAAATACAGTTTTTACAAAGATTTGTATAAATGCTCGCGCAATAATAGTGACACTATTCAAATTAAAATGTAAAGTTTAGTTGTTGTTTTTTCACAGTTATCGTTTTCATTTTCAAAGTCAACCTGAATGCAAATTATAGTGGGCGA
This sequence comes from Gila orcuttii, assembly GCA_026230005.1. NCBI lineage: Eukaryota > Metazoa > Chordata > Actinopteri > Cypriniformes > Leuciscidae > Gila > Gila orcuttii. The sequence continues at coordinate 31,266,859 of JAPDVR010000002.1, read as the reverse complement.
ACACCACAAGTCAGACTGTCCAAGCGTCAAACCCATTCCTCAGTCGTGGGTATCTTCAATTGCCAGAGAAACTGTTTAGCGTAAGTCACTAACTTAGACTAAGACCACAATCGATAAGGTTCATTCTTTTATTAGCTTATTTTGTGATGTTAACCCCCTGACCCCTTTTCTTTGATGAAACAGTTCGCCTACATTATTTGAAACAGATAGGCCTATTATACATTACTGTTCAAAAGTTTGGGGTCAGTAAGATTTTCTTTTTGAAAGAAATAAATACCTTTATTAAGCAAGGACACATTGAAATTGTTTAGAAGTGACAGTAAAGACATTTATGATGTTACAAAAGATTTCTCTTTCAAATAAATGCTGTTCTTTTGAAATTTATATTCATCAAATAATCCTTTAAAACGTATCAAGGTATCAAGCAGAATTAATATTACCACTTGACTAATCGCATTAGGAGGCAAGTAAATATACACATAATATAATATATTAAAAATGAATTAGTAAACTAGTCAAATTTGTTGGCCTTTGTTTGACATTGCCCCAAGTGTGCTGTGTATTTTAAAAAAAGGTAAACTTATTTCCTCTGTTTTGATGTTCAGTTGTTTAAAATAAGTGAATGATGCTCCTTCCTTTTAATTTGTCCTGTCAGCAACTAATTCCATATAGGCCTAAGACTTTAAAGTTTAAACCCAACTGTGAGATGAGAGAATAAGCAAACCATTGAACCCCCAGTTCAATTACAAATCTCGAGTAATTGAACATTTTACCTCGATTATGATTAATGAACAATTATGTTGTTTTGTGCTGGGGTTTTTTTTTGCCCTCATAGTTCACTGACAAGGTTTGTACTGTAAATATGCACAGCTATTAAAAGTGGGATATTTTTTCTAATGAAAGAGTGCATTACTTATCTTTGATTTTAAATGAATTGAAGTAAACAAACTTTGATGTTGGCTTGCGAAAACCTGAAACCTTGAACTGGGCCTCGAACTCAGGTGGCCTTGTGCAGAGCTACTGCAAATGTTATAGCGCTGCCCACAGTGCTATTGCCCCGACATAACAGCTCACTTTCAGCAGTTATTTTGTCTATGGGTCATAACATTTCTTACAGATTTCTGCTCAGATACAGATAAATTAGCACAGTACAGTACATTTATTTGAATGCATTAATGAGAGAGCGATTGCCTGTTTGAATTAGTCATAGTGTCTCTCTATTAATTGTGAAGCTGTGGGTTGTAGTTACTTAAAAAGTAGAAGATTATATGCTATAACTGTTGAGTTTCTAAGCTACTTTAGTGATAAATTACATGACAGGGTTGACAATGAGTTTCTGTGCTCCTGAATGTTTCTCTTTTAGTGCGCACCCGGGTTCCTAAGGAGGTCAGAGTTTGGTTCGTTTGGATGATGTGATTGTGAAAACTGTCTTCCGAACTCGGGTGTGCACCCGTAAACCGTACTCGGGTCTGCTTAAAAAGGTGGTCTGGGGTGCAGTTCATGTGAACTCCAGTACGGTTCGCTGCTGATATGAACGCAATCGAACCAAACCGCGGAAGTGAACCGATATTGATGACGTATAATGTATAATGTGGTCGACAGGACAGTCGCTGTGTGTGTGTGTACACTTACCTTGACGAAAAGCGGGATTGACGCACTGCAAGCAGAGAGATGATTAATGCTTGCCTCCGCAAAAATTGTCTTCGGCTGACAGCCAGCTGTCTTTGGAATGATTTTAGTACTTTTGCGGCAGACAGACGCAAGTGTGTTTCTGTATGTTTTCTTTGAAAACAAAACCAAAGGTTAGAAAAAGAAGAACAGATGTGAAGCGAGCAGTTCTATCCATTTTGACGCCTTTTCATTCATAGCGGCACCGGTTACCAAGCAACACGATTACGCGCCAGCTGCAGCTTGATGACACAAGCGTACCACGGTTCGGATACAAATAATATAATGTGAACACAGTCCATCGAGGGCAGGGGGAGGGGGGAGCAATCGAACTCGGGTTCGGAACAGGCAATCGAACCAAGTGTGAAAGCCCCCTAAATCAGACCATTGCACAAAGCACTTAAGACTCTGACTATCTTAAGTAGGACTACTGTAATGCATTCTGGGTAAAATAAGATACTTTTCAAAACAAAAAAACATGGCGGATCGAGTAAGCGCATTCAACCGTTCAGTGCAGTTTACCCCAGCGGAAAATATGTGTTTGTTGGAGGAGTATAACAGTTACAAGGACATTTTACTTGGGAAATTTAGCGGAGAATGTAGTAACAAGAAGAAATGTTTAATTTGGAAAAAGATTTTGCTACGACAGTTAACAGCTGTGGCGAGCAGGACGAGGCCGAGGGACGTGAGAGAACAGCGCGATGCCGGTGGCGTGAGTGATAATGAACGTCACCTGTGAGACGCACCGGTCTCGATCTTCAGTGTCGTCACTCCTCCTTTTATGCTTCTGCTCCTCCGTGAGTGATGCGAGACCGGTGCGTCTCACAGAGTGAGTTCATTATCACTCACTCCACCGCCGTTCTCTCACGTCCCTCGGCCTCGTCCTGTACCACAACAGCATTGATCCGACCGTTGAGCAGACCGTTAAAGACGTACAGAAAAGATACAAAAACATGGTACAAGATGCCAAAAAAGAAATATTTAAGAGGAAATATCCTAAAAAAAACCCTTTCCCTTCTCTCTCCATAACGTCGTCAGCAAACCACAAATTATGAGCCGTTTTCCCTTTTCTTTTGGCTGTTTGTAATGTTACTGTTCGTTGCCAAGGTAACAGAGTCTTAGACCTAAGTTAACCTGGGGGTAAGGTGTCTAATTTTTTTGGTCTTAATTAAGTCAGTCTTTATTTTTGTGAATCTTTATTTTTGTGAAACAGTCTAACTTGCATTAGACTAGTCTATGAGCAAATTTTAGACTTGTCTAACACTAGAGACCGGTCTAAAATAGCTTTGTGAAACCGGCCCCAGGCTCGGTCTTCTGTATGTGTGTAGCAGCGCATAAGAATGGCGATTAACTTACCTGTACAATTGCCTGTGTAAAACATGCAATTACCCTAGCAATACAGAGCATCCAGATTATATAAACAAAGATAACTGCTCCTTAATCTATCCGCGTCCCTGCAAACTGCACTTGATGTGCGAGTTACTGTGAGATGACTCCGTGTTTGAATTCTCCTCCATATTGCTTCCATGTCGCTGACTGGACTGGGTGGAGTCACATGAATACGCGGTAGTATGTTTTTAAGGGGAAAGTATTAAAAAAACGAAATAACTGACATGGAAAAATTACATCGGTTAGAGGTTCTGCATTTCGTTTTCGATTACTTTTCGATTTATTGTTCAGCCCTACATGTAAGTGCTGGGAATTTGTGAACTACGAAAACGAAAGTTTGAGTTCTCCATGTCTTACATGCCTTGTAGATGATAGTATTAAAATGCAAATGATAGTGTCATTTCATTCGGAAATCTGTATTATGAACAGTTTAAAGCCACTTACCTGTTCGGTAAATGGCAAGCTGCTCATTTATGTTCTTTACTTACCTTACATGACGCTTGCTGACAAAGTCTTGGAAATAATAAACCACAAATGGGGATTAGCTAGATGCATGTTTCATTTTATTTTGCCATGAAACCCCTCCCTTTAAAATGGTACAAATAAGCATTTAAAGGTGCCAGGATGAATATACAGGACTATGAATTGAATTGTTTCTTTTGTCCTTGAGGCACTGATATTTGCTCCTTCAGGAAGGAGTTTTTTATTTTTATTTTGTTCTTGGATCAACTTTCTCCAGCGCTATAAAGCCCTTAATAAGAGAGTGTATGAGGACCTGAGCTCAAAATGGAAAACACAGAGGGCGTACTAGAAGACCATCTGCCTGTTTATGTATGCTGCAGAAGTATTAGTATATGTTTTTCTCTGTGATATTTTTTATAAAAGCACAAAAGGACCATTTTTTTTTATACAAAATTGGGCAACCATTCAGCAATTTAAATTTAAACTCAATTCTCATATCACTTCCCCACCCCAAGCACCTATCCTCACAAAAGATTAAACACTACAGAAAGTGAAGGGGCAATAACACAAACATCAAAAGTAATTGATATTAAAAACTTTTTTTTTTTAAATCACAGTTTGTAACATTGTTTTTCTTGTGGATCTGGTTGGTTTGTTTCAAGGCTTTTTGTTGTTTTGTTAGGACGAAGGTTCTTTATTGAATAACTAAAAAAAAAAAAAAAAAAAAAAACTTTTGTTGTCCCTGTGGTGTAAATTAATTGGAAAATACATACACTCACCTTAAGGATTATTAGGAACACAGTCTGTTCAATTTCTCATTAAGGCAAATTATCTAATCAACCAATCAAATGGCAGTTGCTTCAATGCATTTAGGGTTGTGGTCCTGGTCAAGACAATCTCCTGAACCCCAAACTGAATGTCAGAATGGGAAAGAAAGGTGATTTAAGCAATTTTGAGCGTGGCATGGTTGTTGGTGCCAGACGGGCCGGTCTGAGTATTTCACAATCTGCTCAGTTACTGGGATTTTCACGCACAACCATTTCTAGGGTTTACAAAGAATGGTGTGAAAAGGGAAAAACATCCAGTATGCGGCAGTCCTGTGGGCGAAAATGCCTTGTTGATGCTAGAAGTCAGAGGAACAATGGGCCGACTGATTCAAGCTGATAGAAGAGCAACTTTAACTGAAATAACCACTTGTTACAACCGAGGTATGCAGCAAAGCATTTGTGAAGCCACAACACGCACAACCTTGAGGCGGATGGGCTACAACAGCAGAAGACCCCACCGGGTACCACTCATCTCCATTACAAAGAGGAGAAAGAGGCTACAATTTGCAAGAGCTCACCAAAATTGGAGAGTTGAAGACTGGAAAAATGTTGCCTGGTCTGATGAGTCTCGATTTCTGTTGAGACATTCAGATGGTAGAGTCAGAATTTGGCGTAAACCGAATGAGAACATGGATCCATCATGCCTTGTTACCACTGTGCAGGCTGGTGGTGGTGGTGTAATGGTGTGGGGGATGTTTTCTTTGCACACTTTAGGCCCCTTAGTGCCAATTGGGCATCGTTTAAATGCCACGGCCTACCTGAGCATTGTTTCTGACCATGTCCATCCCTTTATGGCCACCATGTACCCATCCTCTGATGGCTACTTCCAGCAGGATAATGCACCATGTCACAAAGCTCGAATCATTTCAAATTGGTTTCTTGAACATGACAATGAGTTCACTGTACTAAAATGGCCCCCACAGTCACCAGATCTCAACCCAATAGAGCATCGTTGGGATGTGGTGGAACGGGAGCTTCGTGCCCTGGATGTGCATCCCACAAATCTCCATCAACTGCAAGATGCTATCCTATCAATATGGGCCAACATTTCTAAAGAATGCTTTCAGCACCTTGTTGAATCAATGCCACGTAGAATTAAGGCAGTTCTGAAGGCAAAAGGGGGTCAAACACAGTATTAGTATGGTGTTCCCAATAATCCTTTAGGTGAGTGTAGATAAACCATTGTTTAACTCTGTCATACTACTTTCCATGGTTTTCCAGATAGAATTTGTTCACAATTCAGGAATTTTCTATGGTACCCTGCTCTTGCTATTTGAGATGGATACCCAGGTGGATGTGAGTTTGGAAAGTTCTGATTTATAGTGTGTACCAGCTTCACATACCATTGTTAGGGATATAATGATTAATTTGTTGTTGATGCATTGATGAAAAAAGGCCGTGACCGGATCAAAAGCATGAATCATCCAATATTACAATCACAATCAATAATCAATTTAAAATAAAAAAAAAGTAAGAAAAAATTAACAAAGTAACATAGCATGTTAAAAAAATGGGTTTCTTGTGTGAACTACTGATACAGTACGCCATTGTGCTTCAACTCAAACCAGTTTTGGTGCTTGTGGCATTAATGCTCTAGGAGGAGATAAAGTTAATATAATCATTTCAGTCTCAGAATAATAAGAATAGGTTTTAGTATAACAGTAATAATAATAATTTTATTTGTTAGCATTTTTATTGTGCTTTAAAGAGAACTTTTACTGGAAAATCAGGGAAAAATGTTTATTTGCTAAAATGACTAGAAGCCTCAGACACTTTAAGCAGGGTATAGGACTACCCCTTTCATAGGATAAATTCTGGTAAAGCTGCTGTGCTGTATTAAGGATTGCAATATGATGGCCATTTAGCATACGTGTAGGTCTTTAGTGTTCATGGGATAGCTCACACAAATATGAACATTCTGTTATTTGTTCTAGGGATGGGCATTTTTCAAAAATATTTCATTGGAATATTTGGGTTGATTAAAAACAATATTCAAAAAATTATTTATTTAAATTAAGTTAATAAGAAAGACATTATTTTTAAACATTAATTTTTTGTCACCATTACTGAACAAGCTTATGATTGCTCAATAAACAACAAGCTTACATTTTATTTTGAGGTTTTCTTTTAATTTAAACAAAAATATAGAGAACAAACACATTTAAGCTCAAGCAAAGCGAACAACAACAAAAATAAAAGGTAATAAAGCATACTGCACCAATTATCGTACAGAACATACATATACACTCGATAACCATTATCATATTGTCACATGTTCATATTGAGAAAAACAAGAATATCCACATGCTTGAGTGAAAGTTGGCTCCTCAGTCTGATAACAATAAGGTCGGTTGCAGAGAAAACAAGCTCCACCGACACAGATGCTGCAGGGACACAAGTTTCTTACAGCGCTTTTCGTTTTCTGTTCTTAAACCCGTCTCCCTCTATGAAACTTAAAGGTCCCATATTGTCAAAAATGAGATTTCCTGGCTTTTTTCATGATAACAGAGGTCTAGGAGCTATGTAATTACCATATAAGTTTCAAAACAGTCAAACCACAGACAAATGCACAAGGCCTGCATAAAGTAGCTGTGCCTTTTCACAAGCTGTTGTGACTTCCATAAAAATGTGATGTCAGACTCAGAACTACTCAGTCACCCCCTTCAGTCACCATGCTGAGCACTGCCCACCATCCCTCCCTTCTTTTGCCCAACCTCAGACAACATCGATGCTGATCAACAACAACACGGAAACATGTCGAGAAAATGCTGTTCAGTCGATGGATGTAGAGACCTGCACTCCCACGGGACCCAACGCAACAGAGTGCGGCGCGGGACTAGATTTGATGGCCAAGTGCGGGCGCGGGTTGCGGGAGAATAAAAAGACTCCTGCAAAATAGAAATCTCTAAAAATAAAACATTTAAAAACAAATAAATTGTTATTCACATGTTGCACAAAAGCAACAAGAATAACTAAAACTAAATAAAAATTATTTACAGGCCAGAACGAGTTTCTATTTATAACATGTTTGCAGCATTGAGCAATGTAGCCAATCACAGACATACATGTGTTGATTTCTCGAACGCAATGGCCAATGAGATGCATTTAAGATAGAATCCACTCACCGCTCAAAAATGAGTTTATGTTCAGTGCTGAATTCTGCATGCTGGCAAATCCTCTGATTATAACAAACGAAGTGTTGACATTATGAAAGATGTATTGTGCAGTCAGCTTCATTGATAATAACAGAGCTTTGTGAGATCGCGGTGAACTGAGATATCATTTTTTTGGAATTATTAAGAGAGCGCACTTTGCGCTATTTCTGTCATGCCAAACCATGCACGTAGTAGCCTATGCTTGCTTTTATGTTAAATTAACAGTGGTTTGTGAATGTTTATGCTTTAATAACAAATAATTTATCACCATCATTGCAGGTGTTTTATTTACCTTATTTGTGAGCATTACCAAGCCACAGCAGGTTACAGCATACATGACCCTAGTTACCTGTGGTTGGCCTGGCCGTGCGTCACTCAGAAAACAACAGGCCAATCAGAAGAGAGGCTCATGAATATTAAGTAGACAGGCCAAAATAAAATGGTAAATGGACTGCATTTATATAGCGCTTTCAACAGACCCATGGCCACCAAAGCACTTTACATATTGCCTCACATTCACCCATTCATTCACTCATTCATACACCGATGGCGGTGTCAGCCATGCAAAATACGTAGACCTGTTCTTGGCAGAGCTCCTGAGAAAGGAGCTATAAAAAATATATTGAGATGGTTTTTGGTACTTATACTGCAAATATATATTCTTAAGGACATCAGAACCTAAAATAAAACTTCAGAAAGGTGTACAATATGGGACCTTTAAAGGAAGCATGAATGCAGTGATGGACAGCTGTATTTACTCATTCGACTAGTCAGTAATGATGGTTTGATGTTTGGATTTCATGTGATTTCTTATTGTGATGGTGATATTTTGATAACTCAGTTTCACCCGACAAAGTTTGCACGCGACGTGTTGATTAATTTGATTAAATTTTGTAAGACCATTGTAATGCAGTTTGTTGTTGTGGGAAGAAAGAGGGGGGAACCAGCAAACATTCACAACATTAAAGATGAACTGAACTGAAAAAAATCAACGTTGATAACATGTTGTTTATGACAATTAAAAGTAAATTACATTAAAAATTTTAACTAAAATATCAATATAGCTTTTTTTAAGCAGCACAAAAATTGCGTTTGTTACGCTGGCAATTTCGATGACGTCACTGGCATGGTAGGACCCGCAAAGGTATATAGGCAACAGCTGCAGGTCCTATATACACTCACGAAAATGAGTAATTTTAATGGCACGGGTTACGCATTTGAGCATGTTAGGGACAGGCCAGTAGTATCAGACTACCACCACATGGAAGACAACCAGTTTCAGGCTCCACATACAGTAAAGGATCGTTTGGAGGGAAGTGTGGGCGCGGGCGCAGGCGCGGGCGCTGCCGGAGCATGGACACTGCACCGGAGTCGATCTGTTGCAGAGAGGTCAACCTGGAACATTTATTGATCGATGAAAATCTTTTTCTCCCAAGGAGAACAAGAGGTTTTAATGGAAGGTTATGCCGAATTTGAATCTTTAATTAAAACGACAGGGAACACCTCGAAGTCTGCAAAATCCAGGAGAGAGGGCTGGAAAAAAGTAGCAGACAAATTAAATGCGTAAGTGCTGTCCATGGTAGATGTTTCTATTACTTTCTACAGTATGTATTTTTGCATTTTAATAATTTCATATTTATTTTGTTCTTTTATGTCAGAGCCTCCGCGGGACCCACTAGAACATGGGGACAAGTAAAAGTGAAGTACAAGAATATTCTACAAAATGGTAGCCTTTAATTCTTATACTGTCTTTATTTTAAAAAGCCACTTTTTTCCTCTTTTTAAAAGCCACTGTTAAATAATGTGTTTGTCTGTTTATAACAGCCACCAAGAAAAAGGCTGAAAAAAAAAAAAACAGGTGGTGGTCCTGCACCACCACAATATACCCCAGCAGAGGAGCTGGCCCTTGGGTTGAATGAAAACCGACCCATTGTGGAGGGCATCCCTGGGGGCAGCTCTTCCTCAGACCCAAAGCCAGGGACCAGTAGCAGCAACACCTTTATTACTGGTAGGCTAAATGAGTTTTCAATTCTCTTAGTACACTGTAAATATAAATGAAGTATAATCCAAATGGCTTGTACAGTAATTTAAACCGTTTGTGAAAGTGAAAACTTCTAAACTTTTAGTTAATATAAAATATATTGCCATGAGTTATTGATCACATTATATTTTTTTACAGTGTAGTTAATTGTAATGACAATTTTTTTGTTCCCCTCTTTTGTGCAGTTTTACATAATACACCAACACTTTTACCTGTTCCCAAGCAAGTGGTGGCTGAAGCATATGCAGTAAGTTGTGTATTTTTTCTAACTTGCATAAAGGGAAGAAAGTGCAACACTTTGTAATACCCATTTATTTCCATTGCACAGGACAGTGAAGAAACCCTCTCAGATGACTGTCCTTTGGAGGAAGAACCTGTAAGTGCATAAATAACTTTACACTAATTTGTATATACTTGTGTACCTATTCTTTCTGTCTGCAATATGAGTTGCAGGAGTCCACACCTACAGAAAGGCCTACAGAAGAGTCTGCACAAAGAACTGATACAGAGGTGGACAGTGTTGTACTTTTACTTTTTACTTTTGTTGCATGAGGCATGTTTTGACCCTTTTTCTTTCACAAAATGACACAGGGTGACATCCGTTCCCTATATAAACGGCATCTTCAACAAAAAATCGATTATTTTGACCTGAAAAAACACAAATTAAGAGGAGAAATTGAACTTGACAACTTGAAAAAGAGAAAAATTGCACTAGAGATAGAGTTGCTTCAAAAGGACCTTCAGAGTAAGTGCTAATACATCATTTGACACATAGTAGTATTGCTGACTTTACATAACTATCTCTTATTGCAGGCAAAGGATGACTTGCTGGCTTTTCTTTATAAAGAATTGTTTAAATAAAACTCCAGGAACTAAGCATTTTTGTCTTGTCTTTTTTATTACACATTCAAAAATGGTGTTCCACAATTCTGTCCCGTGCAGCTCTGCCACTAGGTTGGTCCAAGTGCACTGGCTGGAGGTCATCATCAGGCTGCACCCCCACCACAGGGGTCCTCTCCTTTCTGATAGTGGCAATGTTATGCAATATGGCACATGCAACAATTATGTCACAGGCCCTGTCAGGTGCAACCCTCAGACCCTTCAGACACTGAAACCTTTCCTTTAGTTGCCCAAAGGTAATTTCAATGCGTGCCCTTGTCCTGGCTAGAGCTGCATTGTAACGGGTTTGTGGTCCAGGGTTTGGGTCAGGGAATGGCGTCATGAAGTACTGCCTGCGGGCATAGCCCCGGTCACCAAGCAGGACCCCGTCAAAATTCCCTGTATAATGGAAAAATGCAGTTTTGTTAGGCTCAGCATAAGTGTGTGTAAGACTGTGAGCTTGACATTTATAAGTTCCCTTACCACGTTCAAATAATGTGCATAAATGTGACTCTCTGAAAATTCTTGAGTCATGCACTGATCCTGGCCATTTTGCTTCCACATTTGTTATATGGAACATAGAGTCACACACCATCTAAGAGATTTTAGTCAGTCAACTGCATACTTTTTGATTACATTCATTTTTTTATGTAATATATTACTAATTAATCTGGAATATTATAAATTGTAATAGTAACTTGCCTGCACATTTACACTGTGAACCCCCTTTCGGTTCACAAAATCCCCTTCATTGGGCCCTGGTGGGGCCTTGATGGGGACGTGTGTGCAGTCTATGGCACCAATCACGTTAGGGAAGCCTGAAGGACACATACTGTTAGTCATACTTTTTGGCATGGTCATGATTGAATGTCATTAACAATTATAAATGTACCTGCAATAGCAAAAAAATTCTGCTTTACAACCTGGGGTCTTAAGTGGCTTGGAAATACCACAAAACCCCCTAAAAACTGCTTGAGTGCCAAGTAAACTTTGCGAATGGCACGACAGACAGCACTTTTCACTAAGTTCTCTGCATCTCCAATAGTGTAAAGGAACGTGCCACTCGCAAAGAATCTCAGGGCAATGCACACAGTCTGTGCAGTTGTCAAAGCCCGACTCCTCCGTGTTGAACATTTAATGTGTGGTTCCAGCAAATTAATGATGTAAATAACACCCTCACGAGAAAAACGATATCTCTCAAAAATTACACTGTCGCGCTGCGCTAAAGGATCCAGTCTATCCTGCAATACGCGATTAATTCGAAAAGCTCTGCGAATTATCCTCGCACCTTCCGCAACAGGTTGTTGTCGTAAAAATGGACAAGACATGGCTACGACAGACTTCCCGTATCACCTCCGCTTATAAAGCCGCAATCTAATCCTGTTTACATGAAATAAGCCTGCTCGCGAGCAGGTTCAAGCTGGCGCACCTGTTGCTATGACAGCAAGTCTAGGATGAGCTTCGAAGAACCAAACGATCCAAGATCATGCCAAATCGCCAACAATCAAATCCAGCTAACTGAGTTAGCGACGTACGAAGAACGAGCCCCAGGTCTTCTCTCGCTCTTCACTGTCATCGCTCCTTTTATGTTTCCGCTCCTCTGTGAGAGATAAGAGACTGGTGCGTCGCTCATCGGTAATCACTCCACTGGCCTTGCGCCATTCTCTCACGGCCCTCTACCTCGTCCTGCTCACGACAATCATTTTGATCAAAGTAATTCTAAACTTTGCCAGGCGATGCCATTCTTAGGATTTATCATGGATTCACAGCATTTTGCAAAGCAACATGTAGCAAAATTGATATGTAGAATAATTATTATTATTTTTTCTTTTTTGTCTACACAATTCTTTTCAACGTAGTTTTGGAAACATTCTTCAGAATAGGAGATAATGACATAGAGCTAAGAAAATTATGAAAGTTTTTTTAATTTATAGGTGAACTATGCCTTCACCCTCCTTGGCTCCCACCTGCACGTCATTCCATAATCATACACACACTTCACCACAGTTCGTTGTCCGGTCTCGATTGAATGAAGAGGACTATCTCCCTGTCTCCAGCGATCTCCCTTTCTCCATTCTCTCCAGTGTCTCCAGCGATCTCCCTGTCTCCATTCTCTCCAGTCTTTCTCCTCCAACGTCTCCGTGTCTACCGTGATCCCTGTGTTCTACGTCCATGTTTTCCATCCAGTCTTCCACCCAACTCCACACCTGTAAGAGGAACCATTCTATTCATCACCAGCACTCCGCTCTCCAACGTATCACTGCACTTAGCACTTAACTGCATTCAGTTCATCTGCTCAGTTGTTGTCTCAATAAACTCCCTGTTAACTTCAATCTCCTTCTCTTGAGTCCGTAGTCCGTACCTAAGACCGTACCTATACAGACTGACAGCAAGATGGGTATCCTCCTCGTTCCCCTAGACCTTGCCGATCTGCTTCTTTCCATCTCCCAGGACCACTGCCCGATTGAGGCATACACAGAGGAGTTCCTCGACCTCGTTCACCAGGTGTCTTGGAACGAAGCAAACCTCAAATCCATCTTTGGATTGGTCTGGATGAAGATCCTGTGGTTGAGTGGATCATCCTACACCCGGGAAGAAGCAGATTCAGATTCCCTTTCCATCCCTGTCACCGCTCCAGAGCCTCGTCCCAAGATGGCCGCCGCCATTCCAGAGCCTAGTCCCAAGATGGCCGCCGCTGAATCTCCAGTCTCCGTCCTCGTCCCGAGTCCTTAGGTGAATCCAGTCTCTGTCCTCGTCCTGAGCCCAGAACTGATTCCAGTCTCCGTCCTTGTCCAGAGTCCAGTGGGGGGGCTTCAGTCTCCGTCCTTGTCTAGAGTCTAGTGGGGGCTCCAGTACCTGAACCACCTCGTCAGCTTCCACCTCCTCGTCAGCCTCCAGGGCGCCCACCCTCCCACTCCTGGGATGTTACACGGCGCAAAGACGTTTTTTTTCTTGTGAAAATGAATTATTCATGCCTTAAAATAGCTTGACTAACTACACCCTTGATTCATTTTGTATACACGATACATGAATATGCAAATTAGCCTTGCCTCCACTCAATCGCACGAGCTCAGAGATCCACTTGGTCAACTTTACTGAAATAAAAACACTGCACAATGGTATTGCTTTTTACAACATCGGACACATTAAGGTAATTAATATGATTAGCCTTTTGCTTGACTACATTATCAAACAGCTAACAATGTGTTGCTAATGTTACACAAACCATGTTCCCGTTCGCCATCTCAGAGTCAGACTGCTGCCTTCTAAAAAACAACCTCCTTAGAATACCTTAGAACGTCAGTGGAGAAAGGCATAAAGTTCATCATAGCATCGTAATTCACTCGCTATATTGCGAAATGTACACGATTTTTCATATCAACTGAAAATTATACCAGGATAACCTGGCTTCTCTTAAGACTCCACTGCTTTGCAGTAAATAATATGCTAAAGCCCGAACTTTGACATGATTGGTTATAACCTGTCGAGCATCATGGCGCCTGTGTTCGGCTTTGCCTCTGCTCCCACTCTGCTCTCTTGTGTATTTGTTTTTTCTAGTGTTGTTTTTTTGCATTATTAGCCCTGGCAACTAGTAGCTGTGTCTCAGCTGCTTTAAAATATGATCGACACACGCTGTTCCGCATCAAGGAGAATATGAAAGACTTTTGTGTTATCTGGGCTTGGTACACAGAGTTTTTCCCTGCAATTTTTGAATGCTCCACGTCATTTCCGGTGTACCTGTTGCTAGCTGGGCCGTGGCTGGAGAAGGAAGCGGGGAACCAGGCCTGGAGTCCAAGCCAAGCTGAGGAAACATCGGGGACAACCACCATGTCCGAGCGGCTACGGATCTTTCTGGGACGAGCAGTGCTTGCGGCCAGGAGGCAGGCGAGGACTGCACCTCCGTCCCTCAGGAGTTATCCAATGGAGACCTGGCAGCGAGAAATGGAGTAAACTCATCTCAACGAACTGTCTCCTCCGGACTGTTCTGTGTTTGGGACACCGCGGGTGTTGCGGCGAGGTGGCAGACTCACGCTTGTGTACCGGGACCGCTTCTGCTGCAGGTTAATGAACCATTTTAATAACTTTTAATAACCATTGTCTGACTGTTTTAAACAATGTTGCTCCCTTGAAAAGTAAATACACTTTTCCTAAGAATCTTTGCCCGTGGGTGAATGAGGAAATATTATCTTTCAGGAGAAAGTGCCGTAAAATAGAATGTTTGTGGAAATCCACAAGTCTGGAAGTTCATAGACTGTACTTGAAGGAACTTATCACATCACTAAATGGCATGATAAAACAGGCCAGGTCTGCTTATTTTTCTAATCTGGTATTTTTGAACGAGACAAATCCCAAAGTCCTATTTGACAAAATCTAAAATTATCTCTCCTCTAGCTCCTGCCTGTGCACTCAAAGACCGATTGGGTTTTTAAATGTTTTTTTTTTCCTGTGGTCTCCCTTGTACTCTTGGGATACCTTTTGACTCGTCACTCACTATATTACTATTAAATCCTAATTTAATCATGACAAACTATATATCGTTGGAAAGGTCTAAGACTCCTAAATAGATATTTTAGCGCTGTTTTTTCTTACAAATTATGAATGAACAGTAATATATAAATTTATGACAAGAGTGCGCCTCTAAAAATCAACGTCATTACAGGAGTTTCTGACCTTTGTCACAAAAAGTCGACGCACACACTTTTAATAATTGAAACTTTGGTTTTTAGTGCTAAAAGTTAATAATAAGACAATCTAGTATTTGTCAATAAAAAAAGATAAAATTATATTTTAAAAAGTAAAATAAGAAGTCGTCTAAAAAGTATAATATATATTATTTATATACATAATTTTTTTATTATTATTATATCACATATTTTAGTAGTTATCATAAATTAGGTATCATTTGAAAGCGTACGAACTCAGAATTCATCCTTTGAAAACCATTTTGAAATTGGACGTTGCGTTACCATAGAAACGGTACTTTTTATTAGGCCCTTCCCCTTTTGGGCATCATCTTTCATAATTTATTATCAAAACCTTTTCTAATCTTGACAAAACACATATTGTCAGAAAGGTCTGAGTCTCAAGGTTCCATATTTAGTGACAGAAGTGATATTTGGATAGAAATGTATTAATTCGTTATGGCAGAATGCATACAATTAAATTCAATGGAATTCAATGGCACCCGGTGGCTATTTTTGGTATAACGCCTAAACAAAATTTCATGGGAACTTCAATTTTTGTGATATCAACTTTAAATTTGGAACACAACTTGGTTAGATATATAGCTTTCATTTTATAGTAATTTTATAGTAAAAAATATTTTGTAAAATATTTATTTTATATAAAAAAATATATTAATAAAGTATATTTGATTTACTGTAAATTATAACTTCCATAACTTTTTCATACTTTAATTTTTTGAAGTGCTTTCACTTCAGTAATAATCTGCTGATTGTTTTCTTTAAAACAAGACCAAACTTAGGTCTATATTCCAAAGCATTCTTGAATTACAACCATTTAAGTTTGTATAGTGCATTTTAATGTCAATTATCAAAAGGGGGGGTGACAGGTAAAGGGTTAAGCCCTCTTGATGTTCTGCCGACTTCGTTGCTCCTAAATGTGTTTGATTTAGTTGGACCGTATGTTGTTAAACTGATCTAACTTTCCCTTTTAACTGGTTCTGTGCCCAGCATGGGGTTCTGTGCCCAGAAATGGTGTTCTCTGGCTCTGTTCTTAAATGGTTCTCCTCTTATCTGAGTGACAGATCATTCTGTGTGTTTGTTAACAGCATTCCCTGCCTTGCATTAAGAACTGGTTAAACAATAAATACTTACAACTGAATACAAAAAAGACTGAAACCTTAATCATTGCTCCAGACCAAAAACTACCTCAAATCGAACAACACCTCTTTTCCTTGGGCTCATCCGTCCAGTTAAGCCTTAGAAACCTTGGTGTTTTGTTCGACAAATCAATGTCTCTGGATCGTCATTCTAGACAGTTGGTCAGAAACTGTTTTTTATCATTTGAGAAATATTTCTAAATTAAGAACATTTTTGTCCAAATCTGACATGGAGATGATTATTCATTCCTTTATTTCTTCTCGTTTATATTGTAATTCTCTTTTTACTTGTTTTAACAAGTCTTCCCTGAGTCGTCTCCAAATGGTGCAAAACTCTCTAGGCTTTTAGCAGGAACCAACAGAAGGACACACATTACACCGGTTTTATCCAAACTCCATTGGCTTCCAGTCAAACATAGAATTGATTATAAAATTTTAGTTTTGACTGTTAGAGCACTACATGGACAGGCCCCCCAGTACATCACAGACCTGTTGACCCCCTATTCTGCCCTACAAAGGCAAAAGACCTTAACTCATCAGAGTGTGAAACTGAGAAAAATGAGTTTAAAGTTTTTTGTTGTCCAGCCAATTGTATGATAGGTAGGACACTGAAAATTTGCCAAGTAGTTGTCATAATGAATATATTTATCTACATAAACAAAAAATGAGCTCAAACTTGACCTTTGACCTTTATTCGGAAGTTACTGTATTCTGCCTTTGCATTATCTGCAAAACAATCATGGGTCATACAAAGGCAAAATACCTTATCTTCTAATTTTTTGACCATTTTGACTTGTATCACTCTATAAACATTTCTATGATAACAATGATAGCCTTAAAATAACATTCAGTGAGTTCTGTCTAGTAAGGCTTAATATTACATCAATAGAATATAAAAAAATAAATAACAAAAATGAAGGCTATTATCTGTACTGGATCAACTTTATCGTTGTACTTAATTTAAGTAAAATAACATTTTAAGAGGTAGGAAAGTAACCTGTTTAACCGGGACAATTTCATAGTGGTTGGTGTAAACCGGATGTGGTGCGACACTTCAAATTGAATGTCAACCTCCGGACAACTTTGCACTTTAGGCTAGCCAGCCGGCACATGATGGATTTAAACAATGGATTTGTCTTCTCAATGGATGTTGTTTTCCATGGATTTTGACCATGTTTAAAATAAAAAGATAAGCTGCGATCTAAGTTATATTTGCTGGGTTGGTTTGTGTGCGTGGTAATGTTTTCTCCTCGCCAGGGGAGGTGTGTCGTGAGGCGTATCGTGAGGCGTCCCCAACCCACTCGCGTTTTGTTTTCTGTCAGTGAGTGTCAGATTGACAGGCAGATAGCCACCCTGTATGGCACGAGAAAACTTGTAACGTTAGTACTAGTTAATGCAGTATCCAGGCTTTGATTTATGGTGTCTTACAGCTGGCACACCATCAAATAGGCTATTTGTGGATCAAGAACAGTTGTGTTTTGTGTGTCAAGTAACGTTACGTTAGCCTAGTTTAGCCCAAGTTTGCATCGCTAGCTAGCTAACTAGGCTACCAGTATCCTAGCTGAATTAAAATCTGAAGTAGAATTTTTTTTTCTTCATGTAACGTTATCCATATCATCCATATTGATCTTGGTGTTTGCGTTTCAAAGCCATCTCTACCATAGTTTTCCCGCGAGAATGGGAAATTCTTAATGCTAGATAGAAAACAACCACTGCAACAATTTTATTTTTACTTTATTTAATGCGTGTTGCAAAAGTGCTTCAATTACATATAGGCATAACACCGTAACTTCAGCGCGGCAAACGCGTTGCTGGTGGGTAGTTGCAAAAGTGCTTCAATTACATATAGGCATAACACCGTAACTTCAGCGCGGCAAACGCGTTGCTGGTGGGTAAAACTAAGGCAGAGTGCCTTAACTCCACTGTAACTTAAAATAACAGCGTTCTAAAGTGCAGTGGTACAAAGCTAAAAGACTGTAACTGATGTTAAGGTCTTCTGCCTTTGCTTTCCCTCTGCTTTTGGAAGTTATGGCAAAAACAACATCTTATTTTTAGCAGAAAAGAACAAAATTGATGCAAGATATTTGTCCACATGATAAAACTGATCTCCATTGTTCCAAATATGGCAATAACTAATTTTGACCAAAATTGAAGTTAAGGTCTTTTGCCTTTGCACGGCAGTATTCCTCTTCCCCGCCCTCTTTGGTCCTCAGGTCAAAACCTCCTGATGGTTCCTAAAACCCGCTTTAAAACTCGGGGGGACCTGTCCTTTCAGGCAGTTGCCCCCAAACTCTGGAATGCCCTGCCCCTTTCGCTGCGTGTGGTTGAATCTGTTGATTCTTTTAAAAAGCAGCTGAAGACACTTTTATTTAGACAAGCTTTTAGTTGATTGGGATTTTATGTTGTATGTTTTGATTTTTAGCTCTGATAGTTTTATCTGTGTTTTATTGTTCTTTTATTTAAATTGTTGCACTTTGTAAATCACTTTGTGATTTATATCTGTGATAGGTGCTATTGTTGTAAACTTCTTCCTTCTTCAGTGTAGAAGATTTAGAAGTGAAAGACCAGGACTTGGGGATATCTTTTAACCCCAAGTAACCCAGCAATAAAGAACCCCAGTTCTTTATTGCTGTGGCATCGCTGTAGTCACCAAGTCTGACATCTTACCCAAGTCTGACTAAAGGAAACGTTCCCTTGCAATTTATAAACATTTTAGGGGCAGGGCTTAACATTGTGATGAACAAAGAATGTAAATGATGTATACCGGTTTAGGCACCGGCTCTATACATGGAGTGTTATCAATTCCAATCCAATCAGCATAACTATTCAAACAGTGAGACTACCAAAGTTTCAGTAATCTGCTTACAATAGAGAGAAACAGGAATAGCCGGTTAGATAGAGAGAGCAGAATTCTGCCAGATACAGAAAACAAGATTTGCCGGACTCTCTTGCTGGAAAAACTGTTTCACAGCAAATATCATCATCATCATAACCTTAAATGCTGAATTCAGTATACGAAACTGTCTCAGTTTATATACTATTGTATTGGAACCTAAATGAAAACATTTTAATACATTTGTAACACTACATTTCCCCCTTTGAGAGTTCTAATAGCTCTCACATTATATACCAATTTAAACACTTAAAAGTTCATTCTTGTAACTTGTGATTGTTACAGGCACATAACGCATGTTCTGTGTTTGCTTTTCTGAAATTGCATGCTGACACAGAAACAAACATGCAATTAGGGTCCGTGAAGTACTTACGGGTAATCATATGTGAGTCTCTGCGTTGTGTATTTTTTTCTTTCGTGATAGTTGGTTCGGCAGTGGGTCTAGTCGTTTTCTTGAGGTTTTCTTGTGGCTTCATACGCAGATGACGAGGTCGGTGCGTATGGGTCCCGGGACAGTCATCAAGTGGTGTCTGCACAGAGTAAGAAAGAAAACAAAAGACAGGAGAGCAGTTTTTGTTCAAACACTAGGATTGTGAACTTTTTTCGAGTCTGCTAGACAGTAGAGCAGTATTTGTTCAAACACTATGGTTGTAAACTTTTTCTGAGTCTGCTATTGTTGTTCCCTCTTTCCCTATTTCTTAAACCCTTTGACACCTAAGGAACAGTGAGGTAATGATGGGAGTCTTCACCCCAGTGTTAACCCCCGACGCCTGTTGCGTTCGGTTCTTCCCGGGGCTCCTCACTGGTTCCGTGTCCTAACCTATCCCTGTAGGTGGGGGAACAACTTTACAGTGTGATACGTGAGTCCAGGTTTTCCTTCCCTGACACAATACTGCAGCTGCTGTAATCAACATCACTTGATGTGGTCCATGCCACTTAGGTTCTAATGGCTTTTTCCTGAATGACTTTATCATGACCCATTGACCTGGGATGATTGTGTGTCCACCTTCTGGTGGAGTCTGCCAACATGACTCAACTCTCTCTCTGGCACTCTGTACCGCCTTTGTTAGGTTTTCACAGTAAGCAATCAGGGCATCTGAGGCAATGTGTACATCAGCATTTCTAAGATCAATCACACTTGGCATCTGCATGGGGTGTCCAGTAATAATCTCATGAGGGCTCAGTCCTACTGTTCTGTTAGGTGATGCTCTCATACTACACAGTACTGCTGGCAGTGCTTCGACCCATGGTACCCCTTCCTGATGCATTTTGCTTAGTCTGGTTTTGATTGTTCTGTTCGATCGTTCAACCTGTCCTGATGCTTGTGGCCTGTATGGGCAGTGAAGATTCCACTTAATCTTCAAAATTCTAGACACTTCCTTGACTACCTGTCCTGTGAAGTGTGTACCTTGATCTGAGTCAATGCAATCTGGTAATCCCCATCTTGGAATGAAATCAGTGACAAGACATTTAGCAGTATGTGCAGCTGTAGAACGCCCTGTTGGATAAACTTCTACCCATCTTGAGAACTTATCTATTACTACCAAAACATCAGTTTTTCCCTTAAAACGAGGCAATGATATGTAATCAACTTGCAGGTGACGAAATGGTCCTGGTGGGGCTGGGGTATGTGCTGCTGGTGTAGTGGCTGCTGGTACATCATTATTTTTCTGACATGTAACACACCTCTTGGCTGTTTCTGTGGCTACATTTCTGAATTTTGGATTCCACCACTGATTTGAGAACCTGTGATTCATCGTTGCTGGACCACTGTGACCCAAATTGTGTATTTGTTGAGCCAAATATGGCAACAGTGATTCGGGAGCGACATACTTTCCCCCTTTGGTCCAGCAACCGGATGAATCCACTGTGGCTCCTTTGTCTAACCATGTCCATGCTTCATACAGAGGAACGTCTTTGTACAGATCAATTATTGATTCAGGAGGCAGAATTGTCTTCTGTGCTGTACTACCTGAACACACTTGTATAGTCGGATAGAAACACGCCTGTTTAGCCGCTACATCAGCAAGAGAGTTACCTTTAGCTTCTGTAGTATTAGTTGTGAGATGTGCTTTCACTTTGATCACTGTTAATTTCTTTGGAAGTTTCATGGCAAACATTAGGTCTAATCCAGCATGCTTAATGGGGGATCCAGCAGAAGTTAGATACGGTCTGGTTTGCCAAATGACACCAAAATCATGAATTACCCCAAAAGCATATCTGGAATCTGTGTAGATATTAGCAACTGATCCTGAAGCTAGCGTGCATGCTCTTGTTAGGGCTACTAGTTCTGCAGCTTGAGCTGAAAAATGATCTGGAAGACATCCTGAAGCTAACACTTCCGTGGTGGACGTTACTGCATGACTTGCTCGTCTGTTACCTTCAATTACTCGAGCTGAACCGTCAACAAACAACTCAAATTCTGAATTCTCTATGGGAGTTTATTTTACTTCACTCGTAGGTGTATATGTAAGCGTAACACAATCGTGAGTCATTTCTCCTTCATCCTCAAACAAATTCTCAGTCATTGCAGACATCATACATGAGGATGGGTTTGTGACTGGTGCACTCTGTAAAACAATGTTCGGAGCTGTGAGAGTTGCTAACCAATTTCCCCAACGGGAGGAGGTTACAGAAGTGACTTTTGCTTAATTCATTAATGCGGACACTGCATGAGGGCATTTTACATTTACAGTCTGACCTAAACTCATTACTGATGAAGGGCCTGTGCTGTAGCATAACATTTAAGGCTGTGAGTTTACTTAACTAGTGTCCCCCAAGGAAGGGTGAGACCGTCACTTTCCTTTTGTTCTATTAAACAAAAATCAGTCTTTCATCTTTGTTGTAAGTTACTGGGGAAATTAAGCACTCTCAGCCCAAATGGTTAACACATCAACAAGCTGCCCAACGAGTTTAATGCTGCTTCAGAGTAGCAAGCAGACTGAGTAGGAGCTGAGTAACATTGTTAACTTGTTTAAAGTTCTTTTTGTTTTTCCTACACTCTTTTCCCCAATGTCCATGTTTACCACAATAATAACAACTACTGCCCTCTCTTAGAACATTTGCGTTTCTGTTGATTCTCTGTGTTGACCTTAAAGGATGCTGCTGAAATTTTTACTCTTGCCTTGACATCAGAGTTTCTTTCCCAAGTAGCTAAACTGTCCAAGTTGTTTTGCAAGGTCCTTGTGGCCCATGTGAGATCTAAGAAAGGGAATGCATTTCTATGCTCTGACAAAAGACCATCAAACCATGTGCGAACTAATGGACCATTATCATTTAAACACCTTCTCTGAAGTGTCAGCAATCCCGCTGTAAGCTGCAGTGGTCTGGCAAAATCTTTCTGTGTATTCATACACCGTTTCATCATTCTTCTGTACACAACTAGTGATTTTGGACCAGTCTATTTTGGGTCCAACAATGTTCTTTAACACTCTCAGAACTCCCTCTCTCAATTCATCTTTTCTGGCATGTTGTAGTTCAGAAGTAACAGCAGACTCAAAACTGTTGAATTAAGATTCAGTTAGAATTTGTGACATCACTATATAAATAAAGTTTACTTACTTACTACAAGGTACTTTGTAACGTAAGAAACACTGGTGATTTCAACCGTGTTTTTGAGACTTTTTTTCACACAGTTTTAACCCTCTGGGGTCTGAGTTGTTTTCTGGGTCCTGGAGGTGTTCTGACATGCTCTGACATTTGTGCTTTTTTTCAGTTATTTATAAACATGTTAATGGCAAAGGTGTAAATTCACTCTATATAGCACAAACGGGGCTACCGTAATATGTGAGCAACATGTATGTACATGTTTGTATTTTTAAGAGAATATTGTTTATGCATGGATATTGAAAAAACTAAAACTTAAAGTTTCTGAAATAAGGCCACAAAACACATACTAAATATGTGTCCACAAGACTTTTGACTAATAGATGTTGTGGCCTAGAGTTTTTGCTTCAAAATGATCTGAAAATCATCCTGCCTAATCATTCACCTAAAACAATACATTGGTTTAAATTTTGTAAAACACTTTTTGTTTGGAAAGGCAATATGCGAGGGGGCGTAAATAATGCTAATTCACACCTGAGAAGACAATGGCCTGTATAATGAGCGCATAATGAGCCTTTCACACAGACACACAGGTGTGTCACTGGATACCAAATAATGCGGGGACAAAAGAAACTATATACACACACACACACACACACATATATATATATATATATACAGGTCCTTCTAAAAAAATTAGCATATTGTGATAAAGTTCATTATTTTCCATAATGTAATGATACAAATTAAACTCATATATTTTAGATTCATTGCACACCAACTGAAATATTTCAGGTCTTTTATTGTTTTAATACTGATGATTTTGGCATACAGCATATCATGAAAAGGTTCTCTAAACGAGCTATTAACCTAATCATCAGAATCAACTAATTAACTCTAAACACCTGCAAAAGATTCCTGAGGCTTTTAAAAACTCCCAGCCTGTTTCATTACTCAAAACCGCAATCATGGGTAAGACTGCCGACCTGACTGCTGTCCATCATTGACACCCTCAAGCAAGAGGGTAAGACACAGAAAGAAATTTCTGAACAAATAGGCTGTTCCCAGAGTGCTGTATCAAGGCACCTCAGTGGGAAGTCTGTGGGAAGGAAAAAGTGTGGCAAAAAACACTGCACAACGAGAAGAGGTGACCGGACCCTGAGGAAGATTGTGGAGAAGGACCGATTCCAGACCTTGCGGGACCTGCAGAAGCAGTGGACTGAGTCTGGAGTAGAAACATCCAGAGCCACCGTGCACAGGCGTGTGCAGGAAATGGGCTACAGGTGCCGCATTCCCCAGGTCAAGCCACTTTTGAACCAGAAACAGCGGCAGAAGCGCCTGACCTGGGCTACAGAGAAGCAGCACTGGACTGTTGCTCAGTGGTCCAAAGTACTTTTTTCGGATGAAAGCAAATTTTGCATGTCGTTCGGAAATCAAGGTGCCAAAGTCTGGAGGAAGACTGGGGAGAAGGAAATGCCAAAATGCCTGAAGTCCAGTGTCAAGTACCCACAGTCAGTGATGGTCTGGGGTGCTATGTCAGCTGCTGGTGTTGGTCCACTGTGTTTTATCAAGGGCAGGGTCAATGCAGCTAGCTATCAGGAGATTTTGGAGCACTTCATGCTTCCATCTGATTTCATTTTTCAGCACGACCTGGCACCTGCTCACAGTGCCAAAACCACTGGTAAATGGTTTACTGACCATGGTATTACTGTGCTCAATTGGCCTGCCAACTCTCCTGACCTGAACCCCATAGAGAATCTGTGGGATATTGTGAAGAGAAAGTTGAGAGACGCAAGACCCAACCCTCTGGATGAGCTTAAGGCCGTTATCGAAGCATCCTGGGCCTCCATAACACCTCAGCAGTGCCACAGGCTGATTGCCTCCATGCCACGCCGCATTGAAGCAGTCATTTCTGCAAAAGGATTCCCGACCAAGTATTGAGTGCATAACTGAACATAATTATTTGAAGGTTGACTTTTTTTGTATTAAAAACACTTCTTTTATTGGTCGGATGAAATATGCTAATTAGGAGGAATTTTAGAATTTTGGGTTTTCATGAGCTGTATGCCAAAATCATCAGTATTAAAACAATAAAAGACCTGAAATATTTCAGCTGGTGTGCAATGAATCTAAAATATATGAAAGTTTAATTTTTATCATTACATTATGGAAAATAATGAACTTTATCACAATATGCTATTTTTTTGAGAAGGACCTGTGTAATATATATATATATAGATACATGCATACACACACTGCCCTTCAAAAGTTTGGGGTCGGTAAGATTTTTAATGTTTTTAAAAGAAGTCACTTATGCTCACCAATGCTGTATTTATTTGATTAAAAATACAAAACAAAACCAGTAATATTGTGAAATATTATTTCAATGTAAAACAGCTGTTTTCTATGTGAATATATAGTAAAGTGTAATTTATTCCTGTGATCAAAGCTGAATTTTCAGCATCATTACTCCAGTCTTCAGTGTCACATGATCCTTCAGAAATCATTCTAATATGATGATTTGATGCTCAAGAAACATTTCTCATTATTATCAATGTTGAAAACAGTTATATCATCATATTAGAATGATTTCTGAAGGATCATGTGACACTGAAGACTGGAGTAATGATGCTGAAAATTCAGCTTTGATCACAGGAATAAATAATATATTAAAATATATTAAAATCGAAAACAGTTGTCCTTTCGTAAGTACCCTTACATTGGAACAAATACTATAATTTTTTAAACATCTTAGTTGATGAGTTTATTTTTGACCGAACATACTATATTTACATATGAGCAGAAACTGGCTAACAAAAGCTTATTTGATGTCTATTTTAGAATTAAAACGTTGACAAAAACTATGAAATGTTGTCTTATATATTTCATCTGTAACATAAACAACAGCGCCCATATGTGCCCTTAATTCATTCACACACAGAAACGTGATTAAAATTTAAACAGTCTTTTTGCGTTTACAGACACTATTCCATATCGCGATTAGAACAAAGCACACGAATAAAAAACTTACTCACAATTCTCGGCTAGATCCGTCGCTCCTCGAAATGAAAATAAACCAGCACATGTTCTGAGGTAATGTCCCAGGATTATTCCTCACACAGCCTCGCAAGACGAAATAGTACATTAATCTGATGATTACATTTGTTGT
The DNA here is from genome assembly GCA_026230005.1 of Gila orcuttii. Classification (NCBI taxonomy): domain Eukaryota; kingdom Metazoa; phylum Chordata; class Actinopteri; order Cypriniformes; family Leuciscidae; genus Gila; species Gila orcuttii. The sequence continues at coordinate 31,240,988 of JAPDVR010000002.1, read as the reverse complement.
GTTATCGTGTTTATGAGGGGCGTTGACACGTTTGCATGTGTTGCTTCAGATCATTTGCGTTTGAATTTGCGTTGTTGTGTTATCGTGTTTATGAGGGGCGTTGACACGTTTGCATGTGTTGCTTCAGATCATTTGCGTTTCATGGCGCGTTCCTCGACCCCAGGGGGTTTTAAGGATAAAATACAATATTGTTGACTGATGAATTTGCACATGGTTTGGCTTACAGCATATTAAAAACACCACATAGACATATACATAACATTAAAAACTTGATTTTCACCACAGGGGGCCTTTAAAATAGCCATTATTTAAAGTAAATAAATCTCTCTCTCTCTCTCTCTCTCTCTCTCTCTCTCTCTCTCTCTCTCTCTCTCTCTCTCTCTCTCTCTCTCTCTCTCTCTCTCTCTCTCTCTCTCTCTCTCTCTCTCTCTCTCTCTCTCTCTCTCAACCCTCAACCCTCAACCCTCTGGGGTCCAGAAATGCGCCGGCGCGTTTTGCTTTTTTTTTTTTTTTTTTTTTTTTTTTTTTTTTTTTTCACATAGCAGCAACATAGACTTAAAATACTCCGTCATTTTTGGTCATATAAATAAAATCAATACATGATTATAAACTATAGAGGGTCTTCTTTTTTTGTGTACATTCACATCAAAACCGTGTGCTTTTGTAAAATGAAGAAAATAAACAGGGTGTGCCTCTCTGTCTCCGTTAACTTTTTTTCTGGAGCACGTCTCTAAACTTAAACAAAGCTCAGCGAATACTATTCACACAAGCATGAGCAATATATCTTTATAATCATTTAAGTTTGTACTTTTAAAATATCTAATTCAAAACTAAAATAAATATTCTCTGTTTATGTAATCTATAAAAAAAGAGAGCGGTGTCAGCCGATCTCATTATCGTTCTCTCAGCTCATTATTCTGCTAATGTGACACGCCCACGGAGAGCGCGCGGTATTCAAACGCAAATGATCTGAAGCAACACATGCAAACGTGTCAACGCCCCTCATAAACGCGATAACACAACAAATGTAATCATCAGATTAATATACTATTTCTTCTTGCGAGGCTGTGTGAGGAATAATCCTGGGACATTTACCTCAGAACATGTGCTGGTTTATTTTCATTTCGAGGAGCAACGTATCCATCTGAGAAGTACGTTTTTTATTATTATTGTTCTAATCGCGATATCATAGTGTATGTAAACCGCAAAAAGACTGTTTAAATATGAATTGCGTCTGTGTGTGAATGAATGAACTGAACAGTTTTTACCAAACCCTATTGCTATACTGAGATGAGTGAAAATCGACTGAAATATGTTGAAATAACGTTAAAATGTCTTTGTATTAGCAACGTATTAAACTGCAAATTAATATTTATATGCCCTAATATAGGCTCATAAAAACTACAACCGATATGCCTATGTTACAGACGAAATCTGAAAGACAACATTTCGTTGACTAGTTTTGGATAGATTATTAACTGTTTACTGTAAACTAGACTACTGCCACATTGAATAAGCTTTTGTTCACAAATTTCTGCTCAAATGTTAAATATATTAGTCCAGTGGTTCTCAACTCCAGTCCTCGGGACCCGCTGCTCTGCACATTTTGTATGTCTCTCTTATCTGACACACACAGTTCAGATCATGGAGTCTCTCCTAACGAGCTGATGATCTGAATCAGGTGTGTTACATAAGCAGACACACAAAATGTGCAGAGCAGTGGGTCCCGAGGACTGGAGTTGAGAACCACTTTATTAGGCTATGTTTGTTTTGTCAAAAATAAAGTCATCAACTAGGATGCTATTATAGTGTTTGTTCCAATGTAGGCTTTATTCAAACTAATGAATCCTTAACTTTGAAATATGTATGTTAAAATGTATACTTTAGTTTTTACAAAGAAATATTACACTTGAAATATGATTTTAATTGTTGCTGTAATTGTAACCTTTTTAATAAAATAGCAAATAATATATTTACAAGGTAGATGTAAACAAAATCTTAAAAGGTCAATATAAGCCTTCTCTTCAAATTATTTGTATTGTTTTATTAGTGAAAAATTTGGGTAGAGGATACATATCCAAAACTTTCTGAAAATACAGTATGAGAATTAACTACACAATTACTAGAAATGTTCACCTAGGATATTATACAATTTGCAAGCAAAAATACAAGTGGAAAAATACTATTTTTTTTTTCTAGATGTTTCCAACTGTGAACCAATTTTGTAGTATATATATATTTCTTTTCTTGTGTCCTTGTATTCTTTCTTGTGGCTCAGTGACACACCTGTGAAAAGCTCATTATGCAGGCTCATTAAGCAGGTCTTTTGTCTTCACAGGTGTGAATCAGACCATTATACATGAGTCACGCCCATTTCGCATATTGCCTTTCCAAACAAAAAGTGTTTTACTAAATTTAAATCAATGTATTGTTTTATGTGAATGATTTGGCAGGATGATTTTCAGATCATTTTGAAGCAAAAATCCTAGGCGAGAACATCCATTAGTCAAAAGTCTTGTGGACACATATTTAGTATGTGTTTTGTGGCCTTATTTCAGAGACTTTAAGTTTTAGTTTTTTCAATAACCATGCATAAACAATATTCTCTCAAAAATACAAACATGTACATCTTGCTCACATATTATGGTAGCCCTGTTTGTGCTATATAGAGAGCAGAGATGGGGGACTCGAGTCACATGACTTGACTCGAGTCGCAAATTTAAGGACTTGAGACTTTCTTGACTAAATTAAGAAAATGACTTGACTTGACTTTGACTTGAGATCCAATGAATCTTGACTTGACTTGAACTGTATGACTCAAAAATGACTTCATATACATTTTTATATAAATCATCGCAACATCAATTGATGAACAAAATGAAAGCAACGGAACCATTGACGCCAGTCATCAGATTCTGCGCGATTGCATGACGCACAGAGCACAGAAAAAACATACAGCGTGGTGAGCGCGCTAAATACAAAAACATCTCCCAGCTTCGTTTCTTTTCGGATATAAACACTAGAAATTGACCATATTCATACAAGAAGATTTGCTGTACGCATAATAACTGGCAAGGGATATCGGACACGACCATCACAACCTCGAACTTCATTCACCACTTCTAAAAGTAAGCTATGGCTTGTTTAACCTGTTTGTTATCAACTTGACTAACGTTAAATCTAGAGAGAATAGTGGTCAAAACAGCATGCCTCTTTATACAAGATTATGTTTTCAAATATAGCTTAAGGCTGTCAATAGATTCAAATGATAATTAATGGTGGCATAGCCTATAACGTGCATAAATTCACACAGACATTTGCCACAGTTTCTTTCAAATCACGCTTTAAAGCCAAATATGTCACTCTTTCCAATGACGAAAAACAGCATAGAAAGCTGTTAATGATGTATTGTCGTGTTTTATGTTTCTCTTGAAGCAGAGTCAGATGTTAGGCCTATAGGATTGGGGGGCAAAATGTGAGTGGAATTAATATGCACCCAAAATTCAAGATGTGGAAAAAATGTCCCTAGTATGAGTTATTTTTATATTTATAACATATGATATTACAAAATATTTCCAGAATATTGGCGCGATTGCAAATGTGATAATGATTTTATACAACAGTTCAGTAAACAAAGAGTGAATATTGTTGTGTGACATTTTAGACGTAATGTTGTAAATCTCTGTTTTTGCTCTATTTCTCCAATGACAGTAGTTCCAAACAAGCCACAGAAAAAGTTGTACGCATCCGAACAAATCCGAGGTTTTTGTGATTCAGTGACCTAGTTGCTTGGTTCCAGAATGAATCTGCCGCTTTGAACGAATCAGTTGAATGAATGCTTCTATGACTCGCTCATTAAGACGGTGATTTGGCGCCACCCATTGGCGGTTTTAATTTCATAATTAAAAAAATATAATTTATTATTGTTTAGCATCTAATTTTTTCTATATTAAAATGATTATATTTAATATAATATTTATTTATTTATCATTAATCTCAACACTATTTATGGTGTTGTAATGGCAGTGTAAATGCATGGTTAGAAAAAAAATGGTTAGAACATAGAAAAAAAATGCCACTGGAAATCAATTTAAGGGGTCAAATATGGGCTATTAATGGGAAAGTGAATGTCTGTTGGTGATATTGCATAATAAAAATATATAAGCAAAGTTAAACATATGACATTTACTATAAAACCAATATAATTAATGCATCACACACTTGTGAATTTACCTTAAAATGTATTATCTTCAACATTTTTTCATATAGTTGTTATTATAATAATAATAATTCCAAATTTTGATAATCATAAATACATGCTGTAATAAATTATATGAATATTATTAATATTACGATATAAATGTATAAGAAAGCTAATCAAGGTAATCAAAAATAAATAGGGTTGAGGCCAATATAAAAAAAAAAAATCTGTTTGGTATTGCAACTTGACTTGGACTTGACTTGACCCTTAGCAGAACTCGACTTGACTTGCTTGAAGTGAACCATTGACTTGACTTGACTTGACTTGGTTGTGTGTACTGCGACTTGTTGACTTGCTTGAGACTTGATGGTAGGGACTTGAGACTTGCTTGTGACTTGAACATGTGTGACTTACTCCCACCTCTGATAGAGTGAATTTACACCTTTGCCATTAACATGTTTATAAATAACTGAAAAAAGCACAAATGTCAGAGCATGTCAGAACACCTCCAGGACCCAGAAAACCCCTCCGACCCCAGAGGGTTAATAAAGAACAAATGTAGTATATATGGTATTGACTCATTTGGTACCATGAGAAACCAATCCAGCACTCCAAAATATTCCCTGTGTTTTAGCCCACAGCTCACTTTTTTCATTTTTTTTTTTTTTTTAGTTGTGATGTTACCTGGCTATATATATATATATATATATATATATATATATATATATATATATATATATATATATATATATATATTTCAGCGTCACAGTCCACCATCAGGGTCACCAGAGACATGGTGCTAAATACAGGTCCAATGCTCCACTGCCATTCACTTACAGTGCAACTGATTGTAGAGGTCCCATGAGACAGAACTCAAATCTGTGAAGTACAGCATGGTCTCGTTTTCATTACTGCTGTCTTCTCAAATAAACACTTTAAATCCAGTTAATACTTTCAAGGATGGCATTTTTTTTTTATCCATATAGTTTTTATAATCTCATGCATTGTTTGAATTGGATCCAGCCTACATATTCTGGAAATGTAGACACAGCCTATTTTGGTGCAATAAAGAGTCTGAAGTAGTTTGGTATTTTTATTCTTTTTTTTCTTTCTTTTTTTTTTTTACATATGCTTTTTTTTAAAGTTGCTAAAACAACTTTTCAAGAAATATAATCATTTAGAAATTTTGAATCAAATTGGAAAATTGTGAATCAATTTTATTTATGTTAAACCCTTCACACTCCTAGCATTCAGATATAATTTTACCCATTTTTCCTGGATTTTTTGTTTTTGCTCTGCTTAACGAGCCATACTTTTAGTATCACAGTTTCTCAATTGGATAGGGATCAGATTTTACATAGGCCATTGTAGTACCTTTTGTTGTTGTTGTTGTTGTTGTTGTTTTTGGTGTTTTTGGTCCTCCAAAAATGTGTTGCACATACAAGATGCTTCCCAGCTTAAAAGGACAGTTCACTCAAAAATATAAATTATGTGTTTAGTCATTCTTAGGTCATGCCATATATGACTTTCTTCTATGCAACACGACTGTTTTTTTTTTAAGGCTTAAAGGGGACCTATTATGCAAAATTCACTTTTGCATGGTGTTTGGAAATATATGTGTGATGGCAGTGTGTGTAGACAACCACCCTGCAGTGATAAAAATCCACCCACTCCTTTTTTTGTAAATCCCCATAAATCATCAGCAGTGTCTCCCAACGACCTGTTTTCAGAATGTGGCTTTAGTGACGTCACTAAAGCCACAGGCCCCGCCCACGAGTGTTGACAGACACTGCCGTTCTAACATAGAACCGCCCCGATCCCTGATCGAGTTCACAGCGAGTTGAGTTGTACACAGCCGCCATTGCTGCACTGACGATAATGTCTCCCAAGTGTTGTCGTGTAGCTGGATGTATTAATCCACATAGCTCTCTTTATTTACTGGAGCGATAGGCCTAACATTATTGATCATGGCAGTAATGAAAGTGAGAGCGCGCACTTTATTACAGTTCATTGGAGTTGTTTTACGGATATACAGTTTACCAGTTTATTAAGCACCCCCTGAAAAGGTGTGTATAATATTTGTTTACTGTTAGTTGTAACGAGTGTTTTTTGTACTTCGCTGTGTATATGATGATAATAATGAAAGGGAGTTTATGGATAATACTTTAATGCAGACTTCTTATAACGTTACAGTGTTTATTCAGCTCTTACAGTGATTTTCTAGAGTGAAATTGACGCTTCATTTTTTGTGTGATGAACAATAAACTTCATTGAACTCATCAGTATATTTTTACAACATTCGGACGCGGTCCGCTACAACAGGCTTGTAGTAATAGTGGATAAAAGAAAGATGGAAAAACAAGTTATAACCGTAATTAAACTAGACTATACCTGTTCTATCTCCATACAGCATATATTATCTGGCTCTGTGGGCATTATTGTCCGACTCTGGGTCGAACTGAACACGCCTACTGAGAGTTTATGTTTTGATATTATCATTCTGTGAGATGAGATTGTCTTGACACACGTCCTGCGAGCTCGTGAGGCTCCGCCCTCTGGGCCGGCAGCAGCTGCTCATTTGCATTTAAAGGGATACACACTAAAACGGTGCGTTTTTCTGAGCCTCAAAAAGTGACCATTTAAACATGCTGTAGAAAATTATCTGTTGGGTATTTTGAGCTAAAACTTCACATACACCCTCTGGGGACATCAGAGACTTATTTTACATCTTGTGAAAAGGGGCATAATAGGTCCCCTTTAAAGGTTGCATTTGCCTGAATGATACAGGTTTAAAACAACATGAAGATGAGTAAATTATAACAGAAGGTCATTATTGGTGAACAAAATCATTCAGTTATTAATGGCTAATAATGTCTATATTGGTCTCAGTTGACCATACAATTTTTTTTTCTCTTTGTAGATTGATCACTAAATGTAGTTCTTTTTTGAGTACAACCTTTGTGCCACACTCCCATACCGGCCAGTGTTATGTTCAGAGCTCTCATTATATTTGACTGGTACATCTTGATACACAATCTCAATATGAAGTTGTTGGGGGTTTTTTTGGCACAGAGAGTTTTGATGTTTTGTTTTTTTAAGGAGTGTCAGGAGGATTGAATGTAACTTACTGTTCTTGATAAGCAATGAACCTATCTCTTTAAATTCTTTAGAGCACTCTTTAGTGTTTATTTTCACAATTACATTGACAATTGGCTGATTTTAGCTAGTGGCTCATCAAGACTTGGTTCTCAATCACCTTCAGAGGTTACTCCTGAAAATAAATCTGCAGAAGAGTGTGTTATTACCAAGGCAAAATCTCCTTTTATGGACCCTTTCAGAGCAGGGTGACTTGTCCCAGTATTGTTGCAGATTACTGGGTCTCTGCTGGGCTTGCTCCATATGAGACCATTTCAGTGGCACATACATTAAAACATAAGTTGATGGCAGACTTTATAGACATGAATTACTTCTAGACCTGTAAGGGCTGCCATGTTGTGGTGAGGACTGACAATATGCCTGTGGTCTCATATCTGAATTACCAAGGATCTTCCCGGATTAAACCAAAACCGACGCTCCATGTACGGTCGATTCCGCCGCTGCACACGGGAATTGTCACAGATCGCTCAAATAATAGCTTGCCTCCGGCGCATGTAGGCAGTTATAGCATTGTGAAATGCAGAATTTACTTGCACTAACGTAACTGGTAGTCCAGGCTATTGTTGTATGTTTTCTTTCGTTGTATGACACCCAATCAGAGAGCCGAGCGTGAGCCTCTGCGTCATCGTTTCTAAAGTCCTCCGTTTTGACCCGTCTTCATTAAAACGCCCTCCGGGGATTTAAAACGCAAAACGGGGTCGGCAGCATTTCTAAACTCCTCCGGTCTTTGTTTTTGCCGTTTTAGTCTGGACGGGAGGTGCAAACGTAGTAAAAGGTCTCCATTTCTAAACTAAAACGTAGTAGTGTGGATGGGGCCTCAGATCTGGTCTCTCTTCTGGAGAAACTTCACTGAAGAATCTCGGCCATGGCAGACCATCTCTCTCAGGTTCTGGGTTTGTGATAGCACCCCTGTCCAGGGATTTGGAGACTCTAAACCTCTGAAACTTGAATTGGCACTTTGATGGATACAAGCCTTTCATCTGTTATTACTGAGACCATCCCAAGTTCTCCTCTATGAAGCATATCTGTGCTTTTTAAGTGGTGCTTATGTTCTGGTGTAGACAATGCAGAGATGATCTTGGTTTTGCAGGCTTTTTCTTTGAGCCCTTGATGTTTGGATTGTGCTCCTAGTCCATAGACTGTAAAAAAGATGGACGACGCCCCTTCTCTCTCTTCCATTAGTGAAAATTGAAGCCGCTAAAGTCCTAATATGCCGCTGACATCTTGCGCTGATTTGGGACCTTATTCTGCGCAGTAGTGAACACGGGACCTGAGTGGACCCGCGATATCAAGGTCCCGCCCACACTCTCGCAGAAACGGTTAATGGATAGTTTACTGCAGACCAACTCAACTCGGGTTTATGACCTGGGACCAACCACCTGGGGGCGATCGAGACACTTTGGCTTCACTTTTCAGGACTTGTGCGGCACGCTTGTCCTAGGCTAGTTGAGGTTTTGCTGAGTCCAAGACGTGGCTATCTTCCTATGGTGTCTTATTTGTTTCACTTGCAGTTTTGTTGTCTTTCTCTCCTTTCCCCTTTAAATGCAAGAGAAAGAGAGTTTGAATAGAATTGATCTTGTAAGAGCTTTGAGAATTTATGTTGACTGTACAAGCCAGTGGTGCAAATCTGACCAGTAAATCTAAACAATTTAGCTTTTGGATGTTGGCTGTGTTACTCACAATGCATCTTTCTTCTCCCCTAACTCCAAAGAGGAGTTAAGCCAGTAGGTGGTGACAAGTGACTAATTGAATACTTAACCTTCTGCGTTCTGAGGGGGTTTTGGGGCCCTGGAGAAGTTTTGACATGCCCTGACATTTGTGTTTTTTCAGGTGCCTATAAACATAATAATGGCTACAGTCTAATTACACTGTATTCAGCACAAACAGGGCTACAATAATATGTGAGCAACATGTATGTACATGTTTGTATTTTGAAGAAAATAATGTTTATGTGTGTTTATTGAAAAATCTAAAAATGTAAGTTAATGAAAAGGTCACAAAGGACATATTTAATATGTGTCCACTGGATGTTGTAGCCTAGAGTTTTGCTTCAAAATTATGTGAAAATCATCCTGCCTACTCATTCAGATAAAACAATATATTGATTTAAATTTAGTAAGACACCTTTTGTTTACAAAGGCAATATGTGTGGGGGCGTGAATGATCATTAATAATGCTGTGATTCACACCCAAGGAGATTAAGACCCTGCCTATAATGAGTTGCATAATGAGCATTTCAGTCAGGTATGTGACTGAGAGGGAACTACAAAAAAGTAAATAAATAAATGTGTGTGTATATATATATATATATATATATATATATATATATATATATATATATATATATATATATATATATATCAAAGGCACATTTTGAATACACAGTCATTCCTGGAAACAAATCTTGTTTAAATAAGCTATAGAAGTAAACATCACATACCTGCCATTTCCAAGGTGTTTGGTGTTCCCTTTCAGTTGCTCACGTTCGATGTAGCATCGATCACTGTTTCACATACCTGTGCTTAAGTGTGCTGAAACTATGCTCGTGGGTGGTTTATGTTCTCTCTGAGAGCATGACCACGTCAGCATGTTGTTCGTCTTGCTTTTCTTATTAAGGTTTAAGTGTTCAGTGCCGTGCCGTGTGCCGTCGAGCTGCCGGCTGACAGTGCGGGTTGTCACGGCAACCCAGCGCTCGTCGTTCGGCGCTCTAGATGCGCGGTCGAGACTCAAGTGCCTCAAACGAGGTGGAGTCCCCTTGTCTATGCCCCGATCTAGTTCTTCTGCTGGTGCTCCAGAAAAAGGCTACTTCTGCGTATAGCCAGGGTGACCGGAGGATTATAGTGAGGGCTCCCTCGCCCGTTAACCGATCCGTGTGGGCCCCTCACTCCTCTATCGCATCGCAAACATGTTGAGACTCTGTTTGTGGGTGGTTATATTCTCTTATGAGAACGTGACCACGTCAGAACGTTATTCGCCTTGCCTTTTTCATTAAGGTTAAGCGATCAGTGTGCTGTGTGCCGTCGAGTTGACGGCCACATTCACTGTCTCGCATGCCTGGCAGCTTCTGGATCGGATGCTTGTCATTCTCATGATGGACCAATCATTTCATTTGGAGCTCCAGGGGAGGATTAGACGTCGATCGTTGCATCAGAGAGAGGGTTGTTACGCTCTGAAAATGAAGATGATGCTGAGCTCCCACTATAATGGTGTGCATGCTCATGCTGAATCAGATTCAGCCATACTTTCCCGGGTTACTCTGGGGGCCCACTCCTTGCCCCGCCCCTGTTCCTTCCCGGATGCGTGTGAAAAACTTTTTGCAGTATGGAAGCATTTTGGTGCCAATATGGCAAGCCAAACGTGCCAAAAGCTGCAAAAAGTTTTTCCTCTCTCACTACCCTCAATGTTGGGGCGGCAGTGCTACTGCAGACCGCCTCTTCACTGCATGTGACAGCCATAAAAAAAAAATTTGGAAGGCCAAAACAGGCATAATGCATGAGGGTAGTTCTGAGTTGGGGTTGAGCTGCGCCTGGTGACTGACCGTGTTTAAAGTCACAGCGCTGGCCCTCGGCCAGATGATGTCAACCTTAGTGGTCCAGAAGCGCCCCCTGGCTAAACCTTGCAGAGGTGTGAGACATCGCCAAAGTTCACTTTCTCGATGCTCCCATCTTACGAGGTGGCCTTTCGGCGACACTGTTGGAGACTGTGCCCAGTGGTTCTCCGAGGTTCAAAAACAGGCTGAGGTAAACCAAAAAACTTGCCACAATGTGCTCCCTGAGTCACTGGTGAGCTGCCCCTCAGTCTGTTTGGCGCCAAGGGTGTCAGTCCCCTGCGAAAAAAAAAAAACCTCCGCCACAGCCAGCTCTACTGTGACGTTGAGCTTTCGCAGGAAGACGGCACCACCCGTCTCAGCAGCCCCTGTTCTGTCTCACTCATCCCCTACCGATTGGTGGAGTCAGGTTAGTGTTGCACACTCAGACCCCACTTCGGGCCGATATGCCGTCCGAGTCGGGTCCCTGCATTCCGCGGTGCTGCCCCACCTAGGGTACGTCTGTCGTGCCGTTGGTCCCGCTTGTACGATGTCTGGGGGCCTGGCTAGCGCTTCCCAGCCCGTCTCGCTGGTTCATCCGTACCATCAGAATCGGCTATGCGATTCAGTTCGCCCGGCGGCCCCTAGCCTTCACCAGGCAGAGATTGCAGTCCTACTGGCGAAGGACGCAATCGAGCCGGTCCCTCCAGCCGATATGAAGACCGGCTTCTACAGCCCATACTTCATTATACCCAATAAAAGCAGTGGGTTACGACCTATCTTGGACCTGCGTGTCCTGAACCGGTCCCTTCACAGGCTGCCGTTCAAGATGCTTACGCATAAACGCATTTTCAAATGCATCCGTCCCCAAGATTGGTTTGCAGCGATCGACCTGAAGGACGTGTACTTTCATGTCTCGATTCTCCCTCGACACAGACCGTTTCTTCGCTTTGCGTTCGACGGAGGGGCATATCAGTACAAAGTCTTACCCTTCGGGCTGGCCCTGTCGCCCCGTGTCTTCACGAAAGTCGCGGAGATGGCCATTGCTCCCATGTGCGAGAGTGGTGTTCGCATTTTCAACTACCTCGACGACTGGCTTATTCTTATTCTATAGTCAAGAGAGCAGTTGTGTGAACACAGGGACATGGTGCTCAGACACCTCAGCCACCTAGGGCTTCGGGTCAACTGGGAAAAGAGCAAACTCACCCCCGGGCAGAGCATCTCTTTTCTCGGTATGGCATCGAGTCCCGAGATTGGCGTGGTAGAGCGGCTCGTGCCGGGTCCAAGTAACCCCGCACTGTCGCCAAACTCTCTGCTTGTGGTCGGACCTTTCGTTCCTGCGGGCAGGTGTTCCCCTAGAACAAGTGTCCAGGCCCTCTGTGGTCACAACGGATGCCTCTGCCACCGGCTGGGGGGCCACGTACAACGGGCATGCAGCTTCAGGTCTGTGGATGGGGCCTCAACTGCATTGGCACATTAACTGCCTCGAGTTGTTAGCAGTACATCTTGCACTGGGCCACTTCAAAACGCCACTACTAGGCAAGCATGTACTGGTCAGTACAGACAGCACTGCGACCGTTGCATACATCAACTGTCTTTTATACCCTTAAAGTGTATGTTGCTGTACACACTAACACTAGAACGACTGACATCTCTCTTTTCGTACAGATTACATAAACAGAGAATATTTGTTTTCGTTTTGAATTAGACAATTTAAAAGTAGACACTTAAATGTTTATAATGATATTCACTGAGTTCTGTTTCAGTTTACGGACGTTCTCCAGAAAAAAAAGTTCACAGAGACCGAGAAGGCAGAAAGCCGTAAACTGTTTGTTTTATTTATTTTACAAAAGCACAATGTTTTCTTTTGATTGTAAGTGGACACATACAAAAGTAGGACACATAAAAAGTATTTTGAGTATATTTTGCTGCTATGTGAAGAAATTTGCAAGGCTGCTATGTGAAGCCTTTGTCGACTCCAGGGGGTTAATTCATCAGTTAAAAAAAAACAAAAACAAGAAACTGATTTAAACATCACTACTGTGTAATGCTCAAAGAGGTGCAACGGTTGATTTTGTTTACTTTTGTTTAAAACTCTTTTCACAGGAATTAATATATGAAGGTTGTGATTACCTCTGCCCGCATGCCTACAGCGAAATCACTCCATGCTGACATTCTGAACAAGAAAACTATTGCTTGTGTGATATTTGCTTTCAGTGCCCATATTATACTTTCCCTCCTTACAATAGGGAAGACAAAATCAAAATTGCTCTAGAGTGCTTGAGAAATCACAGTAGAGTACTCAAGCAAGAATTATGAAACATCCTTATCCATTCCTTATCCTTATCTGTTATAAGAGCTTCATTGGTCCCAGATAAACTTAGCTGATGATTAATATCAACAGCTTTAGCCTTTGATAGGTCTTTGAGTGATTTCCCAAACAGATGAAGGAGAGAAGCCCATGCAGTCTTGGCTGAGAAATGGCTAGTATGTCATCCCTTATAAATGAAGGATCTTTTCTGAAAGGTACATCTTCAAGCCAACTGGGTCTTAAAATGATTAAATGGGTCATGGGTGAAAAAATCAAATTGTCCTTGAGCTTTTTTGGATATATAATAAGTTATCATACTATAAGAATATCCTTTAAATTTCAAAACTGAAAACTTACTTGCTAGTCAAAAAACAGCTAAGAAAATCAAGCCCAGAGAACGACTCATTTTGGAATGTGCGTATTCGCAAATGACAAGGAGTAGGTAAATAACATTTGTGGTGCTAACACTGGATCGAGCAACTTAGCAATAAATATGCCTTTGAAGAGTGCAAACTGTTGTTAAGTGTCAGGTTGTGTAAAAACACAGTCGGTGCATAACCTTCATTCTGACGTTGGATTATCAGAAAGACTAATTAAAAAGTTGTCTAATTAAAATATGCTGTGCCTTCTATATTGGATCCGACAGGAATGGCGCAACACACTTATGTGAGTAAAAAAAGTTTTTACTGTGTCACTATTGTTAAAGATCTTTTGATATTGATACGTGTCTAACCAAAATCACCAGTGACCAGTGATGCCTGATATGTAATGATTCATGTACAGTCAGATGTTCTTTGCCTCAGAATTGTTTATTGCTGTTTGTGTCAGTAAATCAAACCAGTGACTAAACGGTCAACTTCACATTTTTTCTCTTAGTAGGATTAAAATAATCTGTTATTTAAACTGTGATTAAATTATATATAGAAAGCGATCAAAGAACTCTCACTTTACAATCCCTGAAGCTGTCAATCACACAGCGCAAGTTTATCAGTGACTGAGTTCTTGACTCTCGCCAAGACTCCCATAATAATCAATGCATCTCTTATCACAAATCTCTACATCGTGTTTGTACTTTTAGCTATGATGAAAGCATTTTTGAGTGCAGAAATGGAGATGCAATGACAAGATCACTGCATTCATCAACATATCTGTGATCGGCTACAATGCTAATCACTGCAACCTTTCATGCCACGATCTAAATATAATGCTAAAGATCCAATGCAATAATCAACACTTTTCATGATTAGCTATGTCAGGATTCCACCAGCTTCATCCACTCCTCCCACTCATTCACTCACTCCGCCCACTCGTTCATGATCACCTGAGTTCTAATCACCGTCACCTGCACCCATCATCACATCTCCCTTTATATTCAGCTCCCCTGCACTCACTCTTTGTCTGGTCTCGTCTACACATGGCCCACAGACTCTCCCTCGATACTTACCCGCTACTTAACTGCCTTCCATTGGACTTTATGCAAACCTTGCCTTCAGTACTCGTCTTCAGTCTTCAGCCATCCGTCTGCATCCGTCCCTGGGATCCTTCACCTGAATCTGCAAAAGAGACTCTAGTTAATCTTCAGTTAAGTTACCATTCAAGTATCATCTGTCTTCATACTCACCATATCTCTGACTGCTTCTGCAAAACCTGTTAAATAAACAACTTCACTTGCCACCAGTCTGACTCCTGTATCATCCGTGACAGAAGACCAGACCGAACATGCAGAAATCAGCGGAGCCCGTGGAGAATCCATCTCGCGATTCTTTCGCCGAACTCGTCCAGGCGGTTCGCCAATCGCTACTCTCTTCACTCCACCCTCCGATTCTGTAGATGTCACCCACTCTGCACGCCAGCACGCACTTCCGCATTATTATTATTATTATTCAAGGAAGTTTTCGGGCAGACCGCATCCGATCTATCAGTTCACGATCAGCTGTTCAATCTCCATCAGGGAAACTCCTCGGTGAGTAATTATGCACTTCAGTTTCGCACGTTGGCGGCATCGAGTGGCTGGAACAAAACCGCTCTAATAACTGCCTTCCGGCATGGTCTCAACACCGACATTCGTCAGCTGATTGTTGTGTTTGAGGACTCTATTGGCCTTGAGAGTCTCATTCAGAGAACCATTCGGGTATCCCAACATTTGTCTGCCTGCAATAACCCTGCTTCCGCTGTATGTCTTCCGCCCACGGCTCCATCATGCGCTCCTCCAGCACCTGAGCCTATGCAAGTCGTCTCCACTCATCTCTCTTCTACAGAGCGGCAGCGTCGCATTAAAGTTCACCTCTGTTTGTGCTGTGGGGGTGACAAATCAGCATCTGCCCCGTTCGACCTCAGCGCCCAGCGGTAAGATCATTCAGATTCCTCCCAAGATTGCACCTTTGAACCGTACTACAGTCCATCTATTAACCTCTCATGTATGTGTCTCAGCACAAGCCTTCCTCGACTCTGGTTCCGCGGGGAACATCATATCCACACAACTCCTACAAAAACTGAACATCCGTAAACACAGAAACCTCCAAGATCTCCAGGTTCAAACTATTCAAGGTAAACCGCTGGGGCGAGGTCGAATTCGCTTTTCCACCCCCACTCTGAAGCTCTGTGTCGGCTGCCTACATACTGAGGAGATTTCCTTTATGGTGCTGGAGGAGTCCACTGCTGAACTCATCCTGGGACGCCCCTGGATGGTCCAACACCAACCCACCATCGACTGGACGTCCGGGGAGATCCTTCGTTGGGGTGAGAGCTGTTTTCCTTCCTGCATATCGGCGGTTAAAAGAATTCAACAAAGCCCTTCATCTTCCGAGGGAAGCCCAGAGTTTCCCATTTGTTCCATATCTATTGAGAGTCCTGAGATCCAACATCAGGTGGAGATTCCAGCGGAGAATAGGGCGTTCCAGGATGTGTTCAGCAAACAATTGGCAACCAAGCTACCACCTCATCGGCCATGGGACTGCGCTATCGACCTGCTACCTGGAGCCACTCTGTCTAAAGGTCGTGTCTATCCTCTGTCCATCCCGGAGCAGAAGGCCATGGAGGAGTATGTGGAGGAAGGCCTCAAGCAAGAGTAAATTCGTCCATCCACATCCCCTGCCGCTTCCAGCTTCTTCTTCGTGGCCAAAAAGGACGGAGGCTTGAGGCCGTGCATAGACTACCGTCATCTCAACTCCCAAACCGTGAAATTTAGCTATCCCCTTCCTCTGGTCCCAGCAGCTTTGGAGCAGCTGCGTGGAGCCCGCATCTTCTCTAAACTCGATTTACGCAGTGCTTACAACCTGATCCGAATTCGCCGAGGCGATGAGTGGAAGACTGCTTTCATCACGCCCTCCGGTCATTATGAGTACCGAGTCATGCCCTTCGGACTGTCTAACGCTCAAGCCGTCTTCAAGGGATACATGAACGAGGTCTTCATAGAATATCTCAACAGATTCGTGGTCGTCTACATAGACGATATTCTCATCTACATCTACCTCCCTTGCTGAACATCAATGTCACGTCTCTCTAGTCCTGGAGAAACTGAGAGCTCACCAACTATACCTCAAGCTGGAAAAATGTGTTTCACACCACCTCAGTCCAGTTTCTGGGCTACGTCATTGACCAGTATGGAGTTCGGATGGACCAGAGGAAGGTGGAAGCTATTCAGAACTGGCCCCAGCCATCGACTGTGAAAGATCTTCAGCGATTTCTAGGATTCACTAATTTCTATCGGAGATTCATCAAGAACTATAGTCACTTCAGTGCTCCTCTAACATCTTCTCTCCAGGGCCGGCCCAAGTTTCTGTCCTTGTCTCCAGCAGCCACCTTCGCCTTTCAGCACCTCAAAGAAGCTTTTCAAAACACTCCAATCCTGGTTCATCCAGATCCTGAAATTCCCTTTGTCGTCGAGGTGGACGCGTCCTCAACCGGGGTTGGAGCAGTACTCTCCCAGCGGCCCAAACTCCATCCATGTGCCTTCTCTAAAAAGCTGTCCCCAGCGGAGCGGAACTACGATATCGGCAATCTTGAGCTGCTCGCCATCAAGTTGGCTTTGGAGGACTGGAGGCATTGGCTGGAGGGAGCTAACCACCAATTCCACGTCATCACAGATCATCACAACTTAGAATACCTCAGAGAGGCTAAGAGACTGAATCCGCGCCAAACTCGATGGGCCCTCTTCTTCACTTGCTTTGATTTCTTCGTATCTTACCGACCTGGCAGCAAGAATTGCAGAGCAGATGCTCTTTCCCGAATTCATTGTCCTCCCAGTGAAGATTCAGCACCTGAATCCATTCTCCCTCCAGCCGTGTTCGTCAACCCTATCATCTGGGACATCGACGAGCAGCTGGCCGATGAGAACCGTCACCATCCCGCTCCGCCGGGAGGTCCAGAGGGGCGCCTCTTCGTTCCTCGCCACCTTCGCACTGCCCTTCTGGACTCCGCTCATACCTCTCCGGGCTCTGGACATCCAGGTAGCAGGCGTACCCTCTCGCTCCTCAGTAACCGGTACTGGTGGCCGTCCAGGTACGTCAAAGGATGCTCAGTCTGTGCCGTTACCAACACCCCCAGAAGACTCCCGGAGGGCAAGCTCGTGCCTCTGCCGATCCCTCAGCGACCATGGTCTCATATTGGAGTGGACTTCATGACTGACCTGCCCCGATCCAGCAACCACACGTGTGTCTTTGTAGTTGTGGATCGCTTTTCTAAAGCCTGCAAGCTGATTCCATTACCAGGACTTCCTACTGCATTTGAGGCCGCTGAGGCCCTCTTCAATCATATGTTTCGGAACTTCGGAATTCCCGAAGATATTGTCTTGGACAGAGATCCGCAGTTCATATCTAGAGTGTGGCAAGCATTCTTCAAACTCCTCTGGGTTACGGTCAGCTTGTCTTCTGGATACCACCCTCAGACTAACGGCCAGACTGAGCGGAAGATCCAGGAGATTGGACGTTTCCTGAGGACCTACTGCCACCAGTACCAGGACAGCTGGAGCCAGTTCCTTCCCTGGGCTGAATACGCCCAGAACTCCCTTCGGCAGTCAACCACTTAGCTCACCCCCTTCCAGTGTGTCCTGGGTTTTCAACCTCCTCTCTTCCCTTGGTCGTGTGAGCCTTCTGAGTTTCCAGCTGTCGATTACTGGTTCCATCAGAGCGAGATGGTATGGGACTCGGCTCATGTGCATCTCCAGCAGGCAGTGCGGAGGCATAAGGATCAAGCAGATCGTCGGCGCTCGGAACCTCCGCAGTATCAGCCAGGACAGAAGGTGTGGCTGTCGACCCGGGACATTCGCCTCCGCCTGCCTTGCCGTAAGCTGAGTCCTCGATACATTGGCCCATTCACCGTACAGAGGCAACTGAACGACGTTACATACAGACTCAACCTTCCTCCACAATACCGGATATCACCTTCCTTCCATGTATCTTTGTTAAAACCCTTCACTGAACCTGTCACTCCTCCCTCCACAGAATCCGTTCCAGTGGACGTACCTCCACGTATTCCCATCGTGGAAGAGCCCATCTACCAGGTCCATACCATCATGGACTCACGGTGTCGAGGTCCAAGGCTGGAGTACCTGGTCGACTGGGAGGACTACGGCCCGGAGGAACGGTCGTGGGTTCCTCGCGAGGACATCTTGGATCCAGCCTTACTCACCCAGTTCCACACCGACCATCCTGACCGCCCAGCTCCCAGGCCCCGGGGTAGACCTCGTCGCCGCCCTCATCCCTCTTCTCAGTCGTCAAGAGCCGCCTCGGAGAAGGGTACTGTCAGGATTCCACCAGCTTCATCCACTCCTCCCACTCATTCACTCACTCCGCCCACTCGTTCATTCAGTAGCACATTCAGTAGCATAAAACATGTTAAATAAACAACCTCACTTACCATCAGTCTGACTCCTGTATCATCCGTGACAAGTTAACCTTGAGAGCTGTAATAATAAAAAAAATGCTAAAGGTTTTCGTGAGAGTTCCAAATGCAATACTTAACTATTTCATATACAAAGATGTAAGCCAATCATAATAGTGGGAGTTTACACTGAGTCTCACAGAAGACACGCCCCTTCAAACAGAGCGTTTAAATCAGAGGGCTAAAATCAGGATAGGAAAAATGCCTTTTATTTCTAAATTATGACAAATTTTGATTGAAAAAATCATATTATCATAAGTGCACCCCAGGAAACATTATAAAATAATACAGTTCATGACCCATTTAAAACCGTCATCTCTCCCGAAAAGATATGAAAGTGCCGCTGAGAGGGAATCGACAGAGTGATCAAGGGAATAACAAATTATGCTGCATCACACGCCTGCCTTAAAGTGAACTGTGAGCTCCAACTTTCAGTCTGTCTGTGTGCGCAGGGCCGGCCCAAGCCTTTATGGGGCTCTAAGAAGAATTTTATTTGGGGGCCCATGGTGCCGCCAATATGATTGACTATTGTCAATGCTTGATTATTCACAGACTACTAAACTCACCCATTATAAACTTTATTAGTTGTAGCTGTGTTGCTAACATCAATGTCTGCCTGGCATGTTTTTACCTTTATACGGTAACAGTAACAGTAGCAAACCCACAATAGTGGCCAGGTCTTATTTTGAACTTTAATATTCAAAGTCTTACAGTACTAAGTGGTATACTCAATGTGGTGTAAACATTGTACACATAAACCAGCAAACCTGCTTTTGTTTAAAATAAAAAAAATGCGTGCAGAACAGTTATCTAAATAACTTTAGATAAACAGTATCATAAAAGATAAACACTTATATAAAAAAATAATTTAGTTACAAAACGGACAATATTAAATTAAATTAAATACTTAAATAAGACATAAAATGAACAGATCAGAATCAGATGGACCAGTAACAAGATAACAAGAATACATGTAGGCTATTAACATTAAAGGGATAGTTCACCCATGACAATTCTGTCATTATGTACTCTCTCCATGTATGAACTTCTTTATTCTGCTGAATACAAAAGATATTTTGTCGAATGTGTGTAACCAAACAGTTGATAGACCCCATTGATTTCCATAGTATTTTTTTCCCCCTATATGGAAGTCAATGGGGACCTGCAACTGTTTGGTTACACACATTCTTCAAAATATCCTATTTTGTGTTCAGCAGAAGAAAGAAATTGATACATGGAGAGTGAGTAAATAATATAATTTGTGGGTGAACTATCCCTTTAACTATCCATAGGCTGCTGTCCCGTTTCTAACAAAGTGACAAACACAACTGATTACTTCAATTGACCCTTCGCAAGGAGTTTGATTGACAGGCGATCTGACCAATCATAATCCGCCGAATCCGCCATTTTTGTCCGACAAAGAAGTCAGGAGAGTTAGTAGATTAACGTTGGAGGATTTTAACTTGAAAAACTAAGTGTACTGACGTCTTTCCGCGGTTAAAATAACATTCCTTCTTGTTAATTTATGTTTATTTGATGCTATAAACTAACTAGAAGGAAGAGATTATCAGTTCACGAGCACCTTTAACTGAGGCTCTACAGCGATCTGTCAGACACATTAAAGAGCCACAAAACGGTATTTATTTTTAAAATTTCTTATGACCAAATTTGAAAGTTGTTACTTTGTTTCATATCAAAAGTAACCTGTTATGTCGTGTCTGTCAGCGTGTTGTCAGTGTCCTCTGCTCCATGTTGTATTTTTCACTGTGTGAGAACATGGTGTGTGGCGTGAGAGCGGCGTGGCTTGTCGGACATAGCAACATTAACTAAAGGAGGCGGGTCTTTGCGAACGGTCAATTGTGTTTATGTAAACACGGTGTGTATTTGACAGTATTTGCACAATCAGACGCAATTTAGATAAAGTCCAGTATTCGGGCGCTGTTTGACAGGTTTTTAGTGTGTGTGCACTCGGTGTGTACCAGCACAGAAAAAAAAACACATGTCAGAACAGCACGCAAATTAAATGTTTAACCGGCAAGGCTTAAAAGCAAATGCAAATAATAAACTTTTGTGATTGCGAATAAGTGCAGTGTCCCGTGAGTAACTCTACCGCTGCGTTAACATGTGATGCGAATGTATGTCGAGTTACAGGTCACGGTCAGGGTCTATGGTCGCACCATAGTTTGGGGGCCCCCTAGTGGCGGCGGTGCCCTAAGCAGCCGCTTAGTTTGTGTATAGGGAGGGCCGGCTCTGTGTGTGCGTATATAAAAGAAAGAGAGGAGTGGAACAATGAAACAGCAATGGAAGAAGATGGGCATTCAGAATGATGAAGGATCCAAGAGACTGAGAAAAGGACATAAAAAAAGTGAAGGAGAGTGACCATTCAGCACTTAGCATGTTTGCAGCATCACTGCTTCTTTGCATGCACCATGCATTTCTTATCCTTTTCAAAAAGGTTGCCGAAAAAAAAATAATATATATATATATATATAATGCAGAAGCATCTGTTTCTTTCTTGTTTGTCTCTTTTTCCATATACCCATGAAAACTTTATATTAAAGAGATCATTCATCATTTATTCACTCTCATGTAATTCCAAACGCGTATCATTTTCTTTAAACTGTAGATCACGAAAGATGTCAGATCAACTTTACGCACCATATTTTGAATATATGCATAGCCTCTGTGGTGGAAATTAACGCAATGCTTACATTTGGTTCAATAAATATTTGTTTGTCATTTTATTTTTTTTTTGTCAAATATATATCTAGAGGTGTCACAGTACACTGTTACATTTAATAAATATTGATATGTTAATACTACAGATAATATTGTAAATAATCAAGCTCCAGTAACTGGTTCACACTCCAATATAGTAGGTGGTGGTATTGCACCTTCACACTGGTTTCCACCTATAATAAAGCGGAAAAAAGAAGATGCAGTGTGTTGCTTCAACTGCTACACAAAATTGTGTCAGAGAACATGGCAGCCGAAAGATAGACACTCTACACCAAAAAAGTTAACCCACTATAAATCATATGTGTGTGTATGAAATTTGGGAGCCCCTGGTTACCATTCATTTAAACTATATAGACAAGAGCAGCATGAACATTCTGCCAAGCTCACATAGGTTTTGAGTGAAATGAGGCTGAGTAAATCATGACAGGATTTTATTTTTTGGATGAGCTACCCATTTAACTTGTTTTTATTATGCATTTAAAAGACAATGATTAATTATGTGCCATGTATTTTCACACTATATGAAATGTCCTTGGGGCAAAGTGAAAAAGCTCTAGAAGAAATGCCAGAGTGGCACCTCTGTTAAGGCAGTTGCTAGTGATAATGTAGCTGTCGTTTTAGGAGGTCAGCGGTTCAGGAGTTGCTCTTGAATTATCTTTCAACCTTTAAAACCTCTGAAAAGACATTGAAATTCAAAGAACTAGCATCATTACTTTGTGCTATCATCTCATGTGGAAGCTTGCAAAGGTGAATACCCTCTGAAAGATGCTGCTGATTTAAAACATTATATCAGTGATCAAAGCTCAAGGGTGTAGTAGGTAACAAAAGTTACCAGAACCAAACCAACGTGATTCATGTTATTTCAGAACACTGACATCTGAGAAAAGGTCTGTGTATCAATGAGAAAAATATTCCAAGCAGGGATGTCTGTCTGTGATTGCAGACTGTTCATCAGCCTGCACCAGAATACTTTCAATAATATATGTGGGTTCCTGCTCTTCAAAGGGAACCTCAGATCAAAAATTAATCCCTCTCCATTGTGCATGTATTGGCCTTGGACATGGTCAATATATAGTTTCCTTTTGAAAAAAAAAAAAAAAAACATGCCTTTTGCTTTGGTGTTTAGAATTTTTTTTTTCTTATTCTTAGTATCGAACTCGGTAAGTCTCGAGCACATGTATTTCCCGTAGCAAGAAGATCAGGCCCAAAGATCACCACATGATAAGGGCCATTAATCAGTTGAATCTTTTTAAGTTCATGCTAACTAAGAGCAGATTAGCATTAGAGGCGACTTTAAAGGCGTCTTTCTGATCTCCATCCATTGCATGCACGTGGTGATGTGAGGAAGGCCAGCATGACATGAATACTGAGTAGTCTTTCCAGAGGCATGGAAGCCCTCTCATCCATGTGACTAATGTATGTATGCCCAGTCATCTGTCTCAATTGTGACTAAAGGCAAGGAAGTGGACCACCTCTTTCTAGAAGGGTCAGGCATTTTGCATCCCTCAGTGCTGAGCAGTGCACTTAAGGGAGAGGAGATTTATAAAAGGTGGGTTCAGTCCCATGGCTTAGACTAATGAAACATAGAGGAACTGAACTTCATGTTCTTGAGTGAATATGAGGGAAGTCACATTCTGCCATCGTCTATCATAATGACAGAAAAAGAGTGAAGTGATCCGGCATATTTGAGATGGAGCAGGACAAATACACATTATTTTTGTATTGGTTTGAAACATTGTGAATTTGTACATTTGTAAGACTAGAGAATTACGGATCTGCATAGTTTTAAAACTGACTATATTTGGCCGGGTTGTCTCAATGACTAGGCTAGTCAATTAGTCTTAATAAAGCCCTGTATAACTGGCCCTATTTTCTTTGGCAACATTTACATAAGTTGCACTCTTGCATAAAACGGTTAAACGGGTTCAGTAGACCACTCAAATGGGGTATAATTACAAGGCGCAAAATTTCCAAGAGGAAACTGTCTAAGAGGTACAGTAGGTACCGAGACAGAAAAATTCACACAAGTGCGGTAAAGTGTTACACACGTGAGACATTATCGCATAAAAAAAAAAAAAGAGAGAGAGAAAATTGAGAGTTGTAAAACCCATTATATACCGTATGGCATTTTAAAACCTTTAAGATAATGCAATGATTGTATGATATGTCTCAAAGACAAGGCAGTTTAAAGTGTTTCATGTCAGACTGTATGATAGTTTGTAGCCAAGATGGTCGCACACTGAGTCACAATGAGCTTGTTTGAATTGTTTTCACATTCTTTATTAAAAACCTTCAACAGACAAGAAATGACTGAGCTACACCTATTTGAAGTCAATAGTCAGCAAAGTCAATTTTGAGAAAAATCAAAAATTCAACTTTCTTCTCATAATACCACAATTGTTTGATTACCATTGAGACAGACAGCATATGAATTAAAGATCCCCTGTGGTGAAAATCAGTGTTTTAAATGTTGTTTATATGTCTATGTGGTGTTTTTAATATGCTTTAAGACAAACCATGTGCAAATGTATAAGTCAACACCATTGCTGAGTATTTTCTTTCTTTAAAACTGTTTCCTTAAATACAAAAGACAATCTCAATAACATGGTTTGAAATCGCCGATGTTTCTTACGTCTAAAACTACCTTGTAACCAATCACATCAATGTGCTAGCAGGCTTTAGCATATCATCATCACTATGTTCTGAAGCAGGGGCAAAATTACTAAGCAAATTACTATTTGGAGCATTGGGATCGCTAGTCGAGGGCTTAATGAACTCACTTATGTCGAAACCAGTCGGATTTGAGGTTTTCACAAATTTCACTGGTTTTGCTTGTAGCTCGTGAGTAGCCCATGCACATTACGACTCATTTTGTCAGCACGGGTCACAAATTATCGGTATTGGCGATAGGTTTTTCTGTTTGGTCAATGTGTCGGAAGCAGGACTTTTATTTTGACATCGCTCAGAACCCCAGCACCTGACCACACAGCGCTCACATTCTCCATCATTCTTATTAGTTTACCGTCTCTGTTTAACTGTTCTGTCTAATACGTTATTAGATTGAACTGTTAAACTAAGTATAGAACGATTAACCAAACAAAGTGAATGGTATGTATATGAAAAAGTATTAAAGCATTTGCTTTTATATTATTAGTAATAGAAATGTAAACACTTTAATACTTTATAATACTATGTAAAATAATATAATGCTCCCACACTCCATACCCCCCACCCCCACCCTCAATGACAAACACACCTACGTCTTTTATTTTTGTTTATTGGAAACTTGCAAGTACTGTACATTATCAACCAAATATAAACATCTTTATTCACCTGTTTCCATGATCATTTGATAACTGGGCAAAGAAAAGTGACATACACATATGCAACAAATGCCCCATAATACATTTTAACATGCTCATTATTCAATATATTTAATTATACTTGGTGTTAGTTTTTTAGAGTATTGTTTTTCTCTCTGTCCGATGGTGCCCTTGATGAATTATTATTATTTCCTTTATTTTAACCAGGAGAATCACATTGAGATATTACTATCACTTCTTCCAGAGAGACCTGGTCAAGACGGCAGCACAAAAAGTTTCATACACGAGAATCACAAAATAACAATGCCACATTTTACACATTCAAGAACTAAATAGATAGAGGCGAGTCAAGGAAAACAGTTACAAGTGTCCTTTAAAACATTGAGCAAGAGACGTTAAAAGTGGTCAGGGTTGGAAGTGCATCTAAGTTAAGTACATTTTGCAATTCATTCCAAGTCCAAGGAGCATAAAAAGAAAAAGCACTTTTACCAAATTCTGACAAAACCCTTGGGACTTTTAGCCGAATGTGAGAGCCAGACCTAGTGTGGTAACTATTTGTGTAATAAATTAAAAGATTTGATATATAAGAGGGTAATTTACCTAAAAGAGCTTTTGCGATAAATAAGTACATATGTAGCTTTCTCCTTTGATGTAAAGATGACCAAGCTAAAGAATCATATAAAATACAATGATGTGTCCGTGACTCTGCACCAGAAACAAAGCGTAAAGCAGCGTGATACACAGAGTCTAATTTTCTGAGTAGAGATGTAGCTGCGTGCATCTATAAAAGATCACCGTAATCAATAATAGATAAAAATGCACTCTCTACTATTTTCTTTCGGGCCTCATATGGAAAACAATTTTTTAAACGATAGAAGAAACCTAATTTTGGCCTAAGCTTCTTCAACAACCTATCAATATGTACATCAAATGCTAATCTTTCATCCATCCATATACCTAAGTATTTATAAGAACTAACTCTTTCTAGAAATGTACCATTTGAAGTTGTAATTGACATATCAATTACCTTAGAGCGACCACGACTAAAAATCATGTATTTTGTCTTTTTTGTATTTAAAACCAATTTTAACTGTGACAGTGAGTGGTGCAGTACTTGAAAAGCATTCTGTAATTGCTTCAAGGCTTGATTTAAAGAAGATGCTGTTGTATAAATAATTGTATCATCTGCATACAAGTGTAATTTAGCTGACTCTATTCCATTTCCTAAATCATTGATAAAAATAGAAAATAAAAGAGGGGCTAAAACAGATCCTTGAGGAACCCCAATATTTACTTTGTGGAAAATTACAATTCACCTTTCCTTCGACACGCATTGAGTGCGTTCTGAAAGGTAGTTATCAAACCAATAATTAATTACAAAAAAAGTTATTTGTGTCTCATGAAGAGAAAAACACAGACTGCAAATAGGCTAAATTACCAACATAGGCAGAGTGTGTCTAAGCCTGGGTAAGGCTTAGCCTTCCACTGGCCACGGACTTTATACTAGGGAGGAATTTTTTTCTCTCTAACCACTGACTGCTTTTGCTTCTGATTGCTTTTAGAGGGAAAATACTTTCTCCATAACAGTAGCAAATTGGTGAAACAGATTTGCAAACAATCCAGTGTTTATCCGTGTTTGTTCTCTGAATAACGTCAGGTTTCTATTTGCAACATGTTTTGCAGCATCGAGCAATGTAGCCAGTCACCACCATATCTGTTAAACTGAACACATTGGCTAATCAGAGCAAGGTTCCCACGGGTCCTTGAAATCCTTGAAAGTTTGTGAATATGAAAAAAAATTCCCTTTCAGTCGCTCACGTTCGA